>PKMM01048623.1:213492-265404 GCA_002933915.1 Eutrema heterophyllum | reverse complement strand
ACTTCTGCTGGCTTTAATGATGACGGATTTGTAAATGGCTGATTGGAGAGGTCTGTACCGACCAGTTCTGGGTCGGTACAGATGGGTCGGTATAAGTCTCTGCCCCAGTACCGAGCAAGGTGTACCGCTCCAGAACAGGTCGGTACTGGAGTTTCTTGTGCCCATCCAATGCTGCTCCGCGTTGGTCTCGCGGCCAGACAGACATATCTTCGGTAAAATCGCGATATCTTCTGGGATACATGTCCGAATGACCTCAAACCACCTTCAGTAGACAGATAACTCATCTGTCTACATCTTTCATGAATATCATGGACGCTGAATCTGACCGTAACCTCTTCGTTCTGCCGTATCTTTAAGACACTTTGGCTGGCTTCATGGGGAATGGATTTGGGAGTGGATTAGTACCGTTTGACAGTACCGAGCTAGGACAGGTCGGTACTAATCTTTGCCTTTGTACCGACCAGTTAGTACCGGTCCAGAACAGGTCGGTACTAATCTTTCTTGTGTCGATCCAATGCTGGTCGGCATTGTCTCGCGGCCTGTAAGACATGCCCTTAGGAAAATCGCCGTATCTCCTGGAATACGCATCCGAATGACCTGATTCCAACTTCTGTGGCAAGCTAACTCATTCCTCTACAACGTCCATGAAGACCGTCGAGGCTAAATCGGACTGGATCTCCTTCGTTCAGCCGATACAAATGGGTCTGTCTGCACTGCCGTGTTTGTGCCGCTTGGTTTGTGCCGACCCAGAATGGGTCGGTACAAATCTTCCTGATCCTTCATGCCGAGCTGATCTGGGTCGGTGTTGAGAAGTGCTTCTGATCGGTATAAGTCTCTGGAGCAATACCGACCCATGGTACCGACCCAATGCCGGTCGGTATTGTTCGACATCTTCGCGGCTAGTCGGGCATGGCTTCAGTAAAAAGGCCATATCTTCCAAACCACTGGCCCGAATGACTTGATTCAAAATCCGGTAGAAAGATAACTCATCCCTCTACAACTTTCATGAACACCTCCGAAGCTAAATCATATCAGAGAGCCTTTGTTCGGCAGGTTCTCTTGGACGGTTCGGATGACCCCTTCCTTCTCTCATGCTCCATAACTCCAAACTTCTCCAAAATGACTCCAAGCACCTATAAAACACTCCAAATGATGCAAGACTCACTAGGACTTAATGAAACCTAGCTAGACTCTAATTTAGACCAAAACACTAAGGAAAACAATGATTATGCATGCATGTGACTCAAAACGCTAAGTAGAATGCATGCTAAAACGAGTAAAATATGAGAATATCAGGTTCACCCGACTATCACAACTCGGCTGAAGGTTCGAAGGCGCTGCCGATTGAGATACCCGACGAAACACCAAGGGACGAGGCCGAGGATGGAGAGGCTTTCTATTCCTACGACTATGGGACGATGGACGACTGGTACGGGGGAGCAGAGCTTCGTGCAAAAATGGGAGTGTGGATTGATGATTCGCGGAGTTTCGAGGAGGTATGCGACGAACTGGATTCCAGTCTTCACCGAGAACTCCAAGAGGCTTGTGGCGGAGGAAAAAACGACTTGGGAGGGGACTAGTCGGGCGCTGAAATCGTAGTTGGGATAGAGTGGGGTTTTTGATTTTCGTAGTTCCGAGTTTTCCAGTTTTTATTTATTATATTCATTAATTATTTTTATTTAAAACATTCTTTATTATTCTTAGAACCCGATTCTTCTTATTTAATAAAAATTATTTTGAGCTTCTTGTTGCATAACCGTATTAATTAGACATCTATATAGTTATATTATGTGTTGCATGAATTGAGTGTTGGGACTTTGTCCTAGGTCGTTAGACCGTGTTAAAGGAGGAAGATCAAACATTCTGAGTTTGATATCGAGAAGAGCTAATGCCGAGTTCATTCGCCGAAGACACCAACATTAAGGGGATGTAATGGAAACCGCGAGAAGTCGAATGATCAGAGTCGCACAGCGGAAGCATTGGGATGTCACGGTTGAAGTATTGCAAAGGACGCTCCAAGGTATGGTCGATAACCAAGTGGGGCATAAGCAACTTCGAATTCGAGGACGAATTCATTTCAAATGGGGGAGTTTGTGACATCCCAAACCTAGCGTTTAGGCCCAATTTTTTTTATTTTTTATTTCCAAGCAGCCATATTTCTTAAACCCATCTCAGATTTTCGGCCCAATTGCTCAAGCCCATTAGGAATTGCCTAAGCCCAAATTCCAGCCCAAGCCCTTCAACTACTCCCTAACACCCTAACCCTAACCTAATCTCTACCCCAATATAAAGAGCTCGTGGGAGCTGAGAAAAGGGGAGAGTTTTGACGCCGGCGAAGCCCTGTCGAAGTCTAGCTACCGCCCAGAGCCACCGGAAGCGACCAGATCCGCCGGAGGAGAGAGAAAGGGAGGAGAGGTTAACTCCGACCAGCCACCTTGCTGCACCATTTCCCAGCGTACCGTAGCGTACCAGAGGCCGGTCTACATATCATTTTGAAGATCTCGCGGCCACCTTCTCAGATCCATTTTCCGATCTCAATTCCGAGGTAATCTCCGCAAGTTATGGCTATTGCTTTCCGGCCAAAAAACAGCCGTTTTTGAAAAAGGAAAGTGCATTTATGGTGATCCATTTATGGAAAGTGCATTTATGGTGATTCATTTATGGAAAGTACATTTATGGAGACTCATTTATGGAAAGTACATTTATGGTGATCCATTTATGGAAAGTACAATTATGGAAGCTTCTATTTTTGAAAAGTTCCTATTTTCGGAAAGTTTTATTGTCGGAAAGTTCTATTTCCGGAGATTCTAAATCTATCCTTTTCTTTTTCCACCCTCAGTTCCCGAGTCTCTCGTCAATTCCGGAATGGGGCGCAAGTCGGTGAAAGCTAAGACACAATCCACTGCTTCGAGGCGTACCATGTGGGGATATGTTATGAGAATTCATTCAAAACTTTATCTAGTTTATTGATGTGCGTAGTGTGTTTAGCGTGATGAATGAATGTGTGATGTTAGTTAGTACTTGCTGTGATTTTACCCGATTGCGACCGCCTAGCCCTGTGTGGTCGTGGCAAGTTATTAGTCAAGCCATGTGTGGGTTGTGGCAAAGTATTAGTCAAGCCCTGTGTGGGTCGTGGCAAGGTATTAGTAAAGCCCGTGGGTCGTGGCAAGGTATTAGTAAAGCCATGTGTGGGTCGTAGCAAAGTATTAGTCAAGCCTTGTGTGGGTCGTGACAAGGAATTAGTCAAGCCCGTGTGGGTCATGGCAAGGTATTAGTCAAGCCTTGTGTGGGTCGTGGCAAGGTATTAGTCAAGCCCTGTGTGAATAAGGGGTGTAGGGGTGTGAATAAGTTTACTAAATTTAATTAAATATAAAAATATATTTTAGGGGGGGGGGGGATCATATGAGATTACTCCTTCTTAGATCTGCCATTGCTTACAATTGTTCGAACAAACAATACGTTCTCGAAACGGGATATACATAGATTTAAATGAAAATTGTTGAAAATTCTCAAATGAGATATAATTTCTTAAATTAAAGTTGCAATATGTTTTTCTATATATTATTACAAAATATACATAAACTAATATAAATGGTCGTATGTAATTTTTATCAAAATGACATGAAAAAGAATACCAACGCATAGCGTGGATGCCAAACCTAGTAAAATTAATAATAAATTACAAAAATAGAGAAGATAGTAAGAGGGTTTCAAAATCTTCTGTATGAAGTAAAGAGTTGAAATCTGCTCCCAAGGAACAAAGAACAACGAAATCTAAAAATGACAATTGCTAAGTAATATTTCGGTGGTTGTTGAAGGGTTTGATGTGTGTCGACCTAAGAGGCGTGGATGATGTTTTTATAGGGTCTTATGGTCTCTTGAGTCGTCTAGGGTTCATCTTTGGCGAAACAAGTGACAGATTTGGAGTGGGATTGAAGTTGGGCTTGATATGGGCCGACAGGAGCTAGCCGCAGGCACAAGGCAAAGGTTGCGGTGGATGAAGCTTCGACCGCATGGTCGAGCCAAAGGTTGTGGTGGACGGTGATTTCTCCACACTCTTTCTTCTGTCATCAGCTCGGCGGGGCTTCAGTGTTCTTCATGTAACTTGAGATTTAACCGTTAGATTATTTTCAAATCACTTGTATATGAAATATGGTTGATCCTTCTATCATGTGTTCAAAATTGGGGTTGATCAAACGGTGAGAAGATGTCCTTTTGATTCCAAACATTTGAAGGTTTGCATTTGATGAAGACAAAGTCAAAGAGATTTGACTAATTCTTCATTGGATCTCTTTTCAAGATTTAATTTTCAAAGTTTGTTAATAATTGAAGACTTAGTCTTCTCGTAGATGTAGGAGCATATTCCTACTTCTAGTTTCCACTTCCTATTTTGTAGGAATCATGAGGATTCCACTTCTTTATTGTAATTGCCCTATATAAGGACATGATCACTACAAGAAAACACGTCATTTACAACGACCGTTTTCGTTGTTAATTCATTGTAAATCAGGGTTTGAATCGAGTTTACAACGAAATTCAAATCGTCGTAAATCGATCGAGGTAAATTGAATTTCGTCGTAAATTTGTTGTAAATTAGCAACGATTTATATTCGTCGATAATTTACGATGAATTTACAATGATTATTAGTATTATATTTTTATTTATTTTTAATATAACAACGAAATAACAACGAAATTTAAAAATAATTACAAATATAAATTAATTAATCGGTGGTGGTTGTGGCCATTGGCGTCAAATGTCACCGGCTCCGGTGGCGGTGGCGGTGGTGGCTCCGGTAACGGTGGCTCCAACGGCGGTGGTGGCTCCAGCGGTGGTGGCTCCAGCGGTGGTGGTGGCTCCGGTGATGGTGGCTGGAGCTCCGACGGGATGGTGACTCTGGCAACTTAGCTCCGACGGGGTGGTGGACTCCGGCGAGGTTGACTGGTCAACTTGTTATTTGATAGATATAAATTTGTTTACTATATATATACTACAAGTGATTTTGCCAAACTTCCGATGTGGGACTTTTGTATTCTCTGTTTAGCAACGAATTTACTTCGAATTTGAGATGAATCTTTGTTATTTCGTTGTTAATTTAAAAAAAAATTAAAATATAGATTTACGACGAATTTGCAACGAATCGTTGTTAATTCGTCGCTAAGTTTGAATCAAAAAATTTGAGGTTTAGGGTATAAGACATGACGATTGAACATTACAACGAATTTACAATGATTCTTTGTTAAATTATTGTAAATACGATGGTATATGAAATTTATAATATTCAAACAAGTTGTTTAAGATGTGAAAATTGTATTAAATATGATTCTTTTGGCATATATGATCATAATATGATAGTTTCTACTTATTTTTGTATAATTTGAGTTTTGGTAAAAGTGGTGATAATATGAGTTATATGTGATCATGATACTATATGTTATATATACACTACTTATGTGAAAATTTAGCAAATCAAACATAAAACCTAAAACTAAACATTAAATAATAAGATTTTGGAACTTATAACTATAGTAATTATGATAAAGTATTATTTGTTGTTTATTCAAAGAAAATTTGCAATAAATGTTTTTAAATTATTTTTCTTTTAAGAAAACAAGTATGACACGAAAACATTTCTTAGAAAAATGCAATAATCGTCGTAAATTCGTTTTAAATTTACAACAAATTTACGACGATTTTTTTTATTATTAAAAAAAATCGTAGGAATTTTGTTGTAAATTTATAACGAATTTACGACGATTATTTGTTTTTCAATAATATATATTTTTTAATTATTATTAAAAAAATAATTATCGTAAATTCGTTGTAAATTTACAACGAATTTACGACGATTATTTTTTTATTATTGAAAATAATATTTTGTTGTAAATTTACAACGAAATTACGACAATTATTTTGTTTATTATAAAAAGCAACGATTATTCATTTTTAAAACATTCATCGTAAATTCGTTGAAAATTTACAACTAATTTACATCGAATTTGTTTACGACAAATTAGCAACGAATTCGTCGTTAATTCGTTGTTAAGTTTGCTTCGAAAAAAATCGTTGTTAAACTGACAGTTTTCTGCAATCCTTGGTGTTTTATTAAACATTATTTATCTGTGTTAGGGACCCCTATCAAGTGGTATCAGAGCACGTTTTAATTTTGAACCGGAACCACAAATTGTGGTGTCAAAACTACATCTATCTCTCACTTCGTTTTTGATCTGGACCACTTTATGGTATCAAAAACACCCATCTTCCACCTAATCATCCCCCTCGTCATTCACAATTCCACCAAAAAATTCAAAAAAGAAAGATTTAAGCAAACCCTTGATCACGTGTGGTAAGAAGGATGGCGGCGAGCAACAAAGACAAAATTGATGTACTCGAAGCCAACATAGACCAGCTCGTCGGAGCCATGACCAGCAGCAATGACGGCGGCACCAGTGCCACCAAAGGAGGACGTCGCAACGAAGACAAAACGCCATCGACTCCAACAAATTGCACCGATCAGTTCCTTCCCAAGTTTGTGAAGCTTGAATTTCCACATTTCGTGGGAGGAGATCCGACCAATTGGATAAGCAAAGTGAAACAGTTCTTTTTATACCATGAGAGACCGGTGGAGCTCCGTGTCCAATACGCTTCGTACCATCTCGATGACGAAGCAAACGAGTGGTGGCAAGCTATGTCAAAGGCGTTGGAAGAAGATCAAACAGAGATTACTTGGGATGTCTTTGAAGACGAGCTATGGACTCGTTTTGGGCCGATGGACTGCAAAGATTTCGATGAGGCCTTATCAAAAATTCAACAAACCGGCAGTTTACGAGAGTATCAAAGAGAGTTTGAGCGTCTTCAAAACAAAGTCTGTGGCTGGACTCAAAAGGCGTTGGTGGGAACGTTTGTTGGAGGACTGAGACCATTAAAATTTAGACCACATTCAGATGTTCGTGCCTAAGTCTCTTAAAGAAGCAATGATGTTGGCACACATGAGGGATGAAAAAATACAAAAGATGAGACGCAGCCCATCAAGCAGCTCCAACACTTACCAAAACTCACCGGCTGGCGATCAAAACCAGAATTGGAGTACTCCGGCGGTGCGTGACACGGTGACACCTAAGCGGCTGAGTTGGGAGGATGTGCGCGCCAAGAGAAACCCAAGATCGAAAGGATTAGAGCTCATGAACAGTTCTCTAAAGTATTCTGTAGCAACATGACCTTTTGATCCTTCATAGAATACTTCCCGGTCGTCATCATCAATCAGCATCACTATTATGTTATGGGTTTTCCTTCCTTTTACAGAGTTATGGAAGAAAGTAGACTTTTTATCCCCTAAGACCATCCATTTGTCACGGCTTTTCTGCTGCCAGAATCTTTCTTCTTCCCTATAAGCTTCAGCCAGTTCACCCTTGGTTTTCTGCATCACCCAACGGTTGGGACAGATTTTGGAAATTTCAGCTTCATGTACCGCGTGGAGGCGTTGTAATTTATCCTTCAAATTCAGGTTATTTGTGCACTTCCATTTTGAGATCTCTGTTCTGCATCAGTTGATTCGTTCCATCAGAGTTGTTTCATCATCCATATTCTCACTGCACCAACCTCATTTGATAACCTCTTCAAACCCTTCTCTCAAAATAAACCTCTTGTCCAAGTAAAATCGACCTCTCCCCGGATCATTATTTTCGTAGGCAAAATGCACTCTTATGGGCATATGATTCGAGCCCACATTTCCAGGTAATCCATTTGGTATCTTGAATTAAATTGAACCACTCATCATTACCGAAACTTCGATCTAACCGACATTGAATCCACACCTGATCTCGCCAGCCTTCCCAAGATAGGTGATGACACCGTATTTTTATCCATTTTACCTTTAGTTTTAAGACACTTTAACAAGTGTTTTTCTCGCTTTTATGTGAGTTTTATCATGATTTTCGTATATTTGTAGTGTCAAGCCACATTTCAGGATATTTAGGCAAAAACATTGCAAATTAAAGAAAAACCAGATTTCCAGCTTGGCGTCAACCCGTTAGAAGTTCAACCACAAAAGAGGACCTTATCACTGTCTGATCCAGCCCAACTTTGTAGATATGAAAGAAAGAACAACTAGCTTTCCAACACACTTGATTTGAGGACGATCCAACGGTTCAATCAAAAGTTACATGAAGATCAAGAAGTCCCTTCAAGTTGTCTCTACCGACCCCGACCCGTGGCCAAAGAGTCCCTGACTGCGGCCGGAGATACTCTATGGCCGACCTATTTTTGTCCCCAGAAGCCCATTTGAAAGCCTGTTCGATTCCCGTTTGATCTCATCTTCGAGGAAATCCTAAGGACGACGAATAGAGACCTAAAGACCTATAAATATATGTTTTAGAACCCTATTTTGTATGCCTTTAATTTCATACGCTTTTAGTTTGTTTTAGTTTATCTTTTAAGCTTTTAGTTTCTTTTTAGCAATTTGTAAAGAAGTTTTCTCCCGACTATGATCTTAAAATCGAGAAGCTTTTCTTCATCTCTGCTCTTTTATTTTATCTTGTTTTTGGTTTCTTTAAACATGTTCGAGTAGTTTAAACAGCGAAACAACATCGAGAATCGCGGAGAACGCCCAGGACAGCGCTTGTCGGTCTCAAGCTCGTGCTTGGAATCGGAGCTCGGGAAGTCGACGCCTTCAGCGATTCCCAACTCGTCACAAGCCAGTTTCACGGCGAGTACAAAGCTAAAGAAGAACGTATGGAAGCATACCTCGAAGTTGTCCGCGAACTATCAGAGCAACTCGACAAATTCAAACTGACTAGGATCCCTAGAGAAAAAAACACATCGGCAGACGCACTCGCGGCCTTGGCATCGACCTCTGATCCATTAGTTAGAAGAGTAATTCCCGTAGAAGGAATCGAGAAACCGAGCATTGAGATCGCTCTCAAAGCCCTCACAATAAACGAAATAAATATTGCCCCCACAAGCACGTCGACTCAGCAGGGCTCTCCTGAAATGGAAGAACCCGAGGCAGACGTCATGCAGTCATCGGACAGCGAAAGTGACCTCGGGGAAGACCAGGACAAGCACGGTCCCGACTTCCCAGACGAGTCCGACTCGCTAGACGAAGTCGCGCTTGCGGTCATCGGTGACCCAGAGTCGGATGAGTATATCCGAAAACCAGATTGGAGAGTCCTGATTCTCCAATACTTTCAAAACAGAACTGTACCACCCAAAAAGTGGGAAGCCCGCAAACTAAAAGCACAAAGCTCGTGGTACTATATAATGGACGATAAGTTATACAAATGGAGTCTCTCCGAACCGTACCTCGCTTGCGTTCACGGCATAGAAGCCTTTAAGATAATGGGCGAGATGGACGACGGCCAATGTGGAAGTCATTCTGGAGGCCGTGCCCTCGCCGTCCGAATAAAACGACAAGGCTACTTCTGGCCAACCATTATCGCTGATTGTGAAAACTATTCAAAAAATGCGATAAGTGCCAACGACATGCCCCGAGCATTCACCAACCAACGAAGACACTCTCCTCGGTCTCGGCGCCATACCCGTTCATGCGATGGTCCATGGACATGGTAGGACCGCTTGTCGAATCCGGACAAAAGATACTTCGTTTCCTACTAGTCCTTACCAACTACTTCACCAAATGGATCGAGGCAGAAGCATACAACAAACCACACAAGTCGAAGTAAAAGACTTCGTTTGGCGACACATTGTATGCCGACACGGAATTCCATACGAAATAGTAACCGATAACGGATCCCAGTTCATATCTCGAAGCTTCAGAAATTTCTGCAACAGGTGGAATATACGCTTGACCACTTCCACCCCGAGGTACCCTTAGGCGAATGGTCACGCCGAAGCTGCAAACAAAACAATCTTGAGCAATCTCAAGAAGAGACTCGATTCTAAGAAACAAAGATGGGCAGACGAACTCCCCGGAGTACTCTGGGCCTGTCGCATTGTAATGCCCTAGTACTTGGCTAGAAATCGGCCAAAGGGATTTTGGCCGAGACGGAAACCAATTTGGCCTAGATTAGACAAAAAGACCGAGAGGGTTGTCACCGATGGATCGATTGACTGAACCATGAAGCTTAACCCGATAGTCTAAGGGCTGGAAAAGTGAAAGTCTGGTCGAGGCGCCTTAAAGAATTATCCGCGAAAATTGGGCTAAGGGCTTGGAATTCTATTTTTACCGAGAGAACCTTCCCGGCGGATGCCGGCAGACATGCGGTAAGCGATGGGCTCGAAAAGACTCGGGTAAAATATGTGGACCAGGTTCGGCCACAACCGTTACTTAGGTAACCGCTTTTGGATAGGACCAGGAAAAGTCCACAATTACGGCTGTGGATAAGCATGAGTTGTGGATAAGCATGAAATCGTGGATAAGCATGAAATTGCGGATAAGATCAAGGGCATGTTTGGATAAGACTAAGGAAGTAGGAGGTGTTGGGCTGGGAGCTAGCCGTGCATGAAGGAAGCATGTGTCATCGCGTGGATAAGCTTAGTCGCGCTTAAGGGCATGTGTCGCCGTACGGATGAGCTTAGTCACTGACATGTGTCATGACGGTGATGCTTCAATGCCACTTCGTGCTTGGCTAAACCGACCTTAGGACCCTATAAATAAGCTTGAGGATCACTGATGATAGGCTTTTTATAGTCTTAATCAATTACTCAAGTCTACTCATATCATTGTAGTACAAGAGAATCAATCCAAGGAGGCACAAAGAACAACACACTAGGAATGCAAGAAATGACTTAAGCTAGAGCAATTGTTTTGGGTTTTTATGTTTTTAGATTAAGAAAGTAAATTGCAAGAAAGAAAACAAAAGATAGAAATGTTGGATCATGGAATAAACTATCAAATGAATGATTAACAATCAAATAATGATGACAAAGATTGTATTAAACACTATCCTAGAACATGAGATTCATAAATATGACTAATTCATTCTCATGGCACTAATCACTTCACTAATCACCCAATTGACATAAACTCTCGTTTGTAATTAGATAATCAATGAGCATTAATAAACAATCCCAATTAGTTCACTAATCACCCTTGACATCAACTCTCATTGGCAAGGATGTGAAAAGCTCACAAAAGGCTTGGTTCAAACATTTCATCGAACACCTCTCGGGCGCGAAATGCCTTAGTTCTAGAATTGATCTCTCAATCTAAATCTAGCATTAAGAGCTAACCTATGTGAATGATCTAACAAGGATCAACCTAATTCATTATCATCTAACCATCAAAATCAAGCAAACCAAAATCCAACAAAAACCCTAAAGTCTAAATATGAAGATCATAAAAGAAAAAGAAATAAAGATAAAGAAGATGCATTAATATAAAGATAAGGGTGAAGAAATCTTCTCTAGAGTGGCATTTGTATGAAGAACAATCAAAATCCCTCCAAAATCATAAGAAGAGTTTGGGATAAAACCCAACTCTAGAAAGAAGAAAACCTTTTCACAAAAATTAGGTTTCAAGAGTATTTAAAGCAAAAAGGGCGAACCGGGTCAACCCGGAACAAACCGGGTATTGACCCGGTCAAATCTGGTTTTTAGGCACATAAGGGCTCTGTACCGACCAGTCCTGGGTCGGTATATACAAGTCTTTTGGTCGTGAGCTTATTGGTGTTGCCGCTTGGAGGAGTGCACGCCGAGTGGTCTTGGATCGGTATTGGAAGTGGAGCTGGGTCGGTATTGGTCTCTGCCTCACTACCGAGCAGCTTGTACTGTACCAGGATGGGTCGGTACTGATCTTGAAGTTGCATGCTGGGTGTGATTTATCCGGGTGAAGTCGATCGGTGTGATCGCTGAGTTAGTGCCGAGCTGTAGTACCGACCGAGAGTGGGTCGGTACAAAAAGCTGTGATTGTACCACTCGAGTTGTGCCGGATGGGGACAGGTTGGTACGGGCGTATTGTGCTGGACAGTATGCACTCTTGCCCGCACATCGGAAGGATTTTGATCGGCAAGGCTGGATCGGTGTTTGATGCCTCCTTGTACCGAGCCATAGTACCGACCAAGACTCGGTCGGTACTAATGATCATGAAGCCTCATGCCGAGTGGATCTCGAACGGTATGGAAATGGGCTTCTGATCGGTATTGGCTCCTGTTGTGATACCGCCCAAGTGTGCCGATCCAATGCTGGTCGGTATGGTTTGACAGCTTTGCGGCCAGTCGGGCATGGCTTGAGTAAAAAGGGCATATATCCCACACCACATGTCCGAATGACTTGATTTCAACTCCCCGGGACAGCTAACTGATTCCTCTACAACTTCCATGAAGACCGTCGAGGCTGAATCAGATCGGAGAGTTGCCGTCCAGCCGCATCTCTGAGACACCTCGGGTGAACCCTTCCTTCTCTTAAGCTCTATCACTCCAAACTTCCTCAAATGTCTCCAAAACACCTAGAAACACTCCAAATGCATGCAAGACTCACTAGGACCTAATGCAAACACCTAATACTCTAATTTAGACCAAAATGCTATAAAAACTATGAAAAGCACATGCATGAGACCCGAAACACTAATTAATATGCATGCTAAAACAGGTAAAATATGGAAATATCAATCACTTAGAGAAATCATTCCAAAAACACTAGAATCACTCACTAGAAATGCTTAGAAAACCTCTCTCTAGAAAGGGTTAGTCCGAACGCTTAAGCGGGTGCAGGCAGTATGGTGGGAAGGGCCGAGGCAGGATCAGATCCAAGCTTTCAACCGAATCACTGTGAGTAAGTTCCGGTCATGTGAAGCAGAACATGGTTAGGATTTAAATTAAGTTTTATTCTATGGATGGTTTAGGCTTGCGTAATTTATTTATGGGAATTATTGCGGGAAGCTTGGATTGAGTACAGGTTACTTGTGTTATTGAATATTGTTGTAGTTACTTGGTGTGACTAGGAATATTATGATTGGTTGAATGGTTATAGTTCCGCTGCGTATTTTTATGCTAGGTTTGCATATTCGTTGAGATTGAGTTAGATTGCGTAGTTTATGCATGTTAAGTTGGTAGGCATGATTGCATGGTTGTTGGGTCAAGCTAGGTCACATGGTAGAGATCCCGGGCTCACTAAGTAATTGTAGATTACTTATGATGCTGCTTTTATTGTTTTCAGGCTGTTAGGTAGTAGCCGGCTCTGGATGGAACCGACGGCTCCCGATAGCGGTACGGGTTGCAAAGCCTTAGGCCGTGCTCGGGAGTTTGTGGCCCTCGTGTCTGGGAGGCTCGGGTGGATCAGACAGGTGTTCCGTGAACCCCGGCTGACCGGTCACGGGAGCCGCTACGTAGCAACCCCGGCCCGTCTCTGTGTGTAGCGCGCGCGGGAGCTCTTGTGCGAGTCCCGCCGGCCCTAGAGCGATTCGAGGGTGTTACAAGTTTGGTATCATAGCATGGTTTAGAATCCGTGCTAGTTAGTCTGTTGAAAAATAAAATAACCTGTTTGTGTTTGTTGAAAGCTAAGGTTGGATTTATCTTTGTCAATGTCTCAAGAGCGCCCACGTACTAGCACCCGAGGAAGCTTAAGTAGGTAGTTCATGAAATTCGAGAGAATAGGAAGGACTGGAACAAGGAAATGTGAAGGACTTGAACAAATGGACAATGCCATAAAGATATTTCGAACCATGGGTTGATATCTGGGTAGGCCGGAAGGTTGAAGACTGGATCTAGAGTGAGTCCTTGGAGAGCCTAGGCAAGGTGTGCCAAGAGAATTCGGGACGAATTTTTTTTAAGGGGGGTAGAATGTAATGCCCCATTACTCGGCTAGAAATCGGCCAAAGGGATTTTGGCCGAGACGGAAACCAATTTGGCCTAGATTTGACAAAAGTACCGGGAGGAGACCGAGAGGGTTGTCACCGATGGATCGATTGACTGAACCATGAAGCTTAACCCGGTAGTCTAAGGGCTGGAAAGGTGAAAGTCTGGTCGAGGCGCCTTAAAGAATTATCCGCGAAAATTGGGCTAAGGGCTTGGAACTCTAGTTTTATCGAGAGAACCTTCCCGGGGGATGCCGGCAGACATGCGGTAAGCGATGGGCTCGAAAAGACTCGGGTAAAATATGTGGACCAGGTTCGGCCACAACCATTACTTAGGTAACCGCTTTTGGATAGGACCAGGAAAAGTCCACAATTACGGTTGTGGATAAGCATGAGTTGTGGATAAGCATGAAATCGTGGATAAGCATGAAATTGCGGATAAGATCAAAGGCATGTTTGGATAAGACTAAGGAAGTAGGAGGTGTTGGGCTGGGAGCTAGCCGTGCATGAAGGAAGCATGTGTCATCGCGTGGATAAGCTTAGTCGCGCTTAAGGGCATGTGTCGCCGTACGGATGAGCTTAGTCACATACATGTGTCATGACGCTGATGCTTCAGTGCCACTTCGTGCTCGGCTAAACCGACCTTAGGACCCTATAAATAGGCTTGAGGATCACTTAGAGAAATCATTCCAAAAACACTAGAACCACTCACTAGAAATCCTAAGAATATCTCTCTCTAGAAAGGGTTAGTCCGAACGCTTAAGCGGGTGCAGGCAGTACGGTGGGAAGGGCCGAGGCAGGATCAGATCCAAGCTTTCAACCGAATCACTGTGAGTAAGTTTCGGTCGTGTGAAGCAGATGGTTATGATTTAAATTAAGTTTTATTCTATGGTTGGTTTAGGCTTGCATAATTTATTTATGGGAATTATTGCGGGAAGCTTGGATTAAGTACAGGTTACTTGTGTTATTGAATATTGCTGTAGTTACTTGGTGTGACTAGGAATATTATGATTGGTTGAATGGTTATAGTTCCGCTGCGTATTTTTATGCTAGGTTTGCATATTCGTTGAGATTGAGTTAGATTGCGTAGTTTATGCATGTTAAGTTGGTAGGCATGATTGCATGGTTGTTGGGTCATGCTAGGTCACATGGTAGAGATCACGGGATCACTAAGTAATCGTAGATTACTTATGATGCTGCTTTTGTTGTTTTCAGGCTGTTAGGTAGTAGCCGGCTCGGGATGGAACCGACGGCTCCCGACAACGGTACGGGTTACAAAGCCTTAGGCCGTGCTCGGGAGTTTGTGGCCCTCGTGTCTGGGAGGCTCAGGTGGATCAGACAGGTGTTCCGTGAACCCCGGCTGACCGGTCACGGGAGCCGCTACGTAGCAACCCCGGCCCGTCTCTGTGTGTAGCGCGCGCGGGAGCTCTTGTGCGAGTCCCACCGGCCCTAGAGCGATTCGGGGGCGTTACAAGTTTGGTATCAGAGCATGGTTTAGATCTGTGCTAGTTAGTCTATTGATAAATAAAATAACCTGTTTGTGTTTGTTAAAAGCTAAGGTTGGATTGAGTAATTTTTGCAAGTACAAGTTACTTGTGTTATTGAATATTGCTGTAGTTACTTGGTGTGACTAGGAATATTATGATTGGTTCCGTGCTAGTTAGTTCCGCTGCGTATTTTTATGCTAGGTTTGCATATTCGTTGAGATTGAGTTAGATTGCGTAGTTTATGCATGTTAAGTTGGTAGGCATGATTGCATGGTTGTTGGGTCATGCTAGGTCACATGGTAGAGATCCTGGGCTCACTAAGTAATTGTAGATTACTTATGATGTTGCTTTTGTTGTTTTCAGGCTGTTAGGTAGTAGCTGGCTCGGGATGGAACCGACGGCTCCCGACAGCGGTACGGGTTGCAAAGCCTTAGGCCGTGCTCGGGAGTTTGTGGCCCTCGTGTCTGGGAGGCTTGGGTGGATCAGACAGGTGTTCCGTGAACCCCGGCTGACCGGTCACGGGAGCCGCTACGTAGCAACCCCGGCCCGTCTCTGTGTGTAGCGCGCACGGGAGCTCTTGTGCGAGTCCCACCGGCTATAGAGCGGTTCGGGGAGTTACACGCACCACCCCTCACCGAGCTACGAATGAAACACCATTTTCATTAGCCTACAGGATGGAAGCAATAGTCCCGCCGAGGTTTCAGTACCTAGCCCCAAGCGTACATTATGTCCTGCTAACAGGGAGCTAAACAAAGAGATGTTGCGAGACCAACTAGACTTCATCGACGAACGTCGAGACCAAGCATTGATTAGAATTCAAAACTACCAGCAATTCCGCCGCCCGCTACTACAACTCCAACGTTAAACACCGGAGTTTCGATGTAGGCGACCTAGTCTTGCATAAGGTATATGATATATCATGGTTTTTACCCCTTTTAAGCCATGATATAAATCCGTTTATAGAGTCTTTCTACTATTTTGTAGTCTTTTAGAGTCTTTTATAGGTTTTAGCACGTTTGGAGCATAATTGGTGATATTGGAGCCTTTTGGTGCATTTTGGAGCAAAACAGAAGTTCGTGTAGCTGAGTACCCGACTGGAAGCCTCAGTATCGATCGACACTACCCTAGTATCGGTCGATACTCACTGTAGGAAGAAACAAGTCGCGACTTTTATGAAGAGTTGAAGAATTGCAAAATTTCCCGGAAAACTTTATTATTTACAATTAAGCCCAAAATGTGTTTTAGGAGTTTAAGTTAGATTTTAAAGCTGCTTTGGCTGAGAGCTTTGTGAGGGAGACAAGTCTGAGACTCTGTTTGTCCGAGAGAAGATTTCGAACCCTCTTGTTACTCTACTTTTTATTATTTATCTAAGTATTATTTCAGTCATGTTTATGGTTTCGATTATCATGTCTGAGTAGTTCTCTTGTTAGGTTCAGGGTTCTCATAAGGGTTTTCTCCGAATGTTAGGTTAATTGAATGATTAGGATTCACCATCTGAATTAGTTCTTCGCCTTAGGTTGTTCTCAAAGCTAAGTCTAGCCTGATCACCTAGAACTTAGATCTTAGGATAATTAGTTAGGCACGAGAGTGCGATTAATTATCTGACAGAACTTAGGGTGAGCAAAATAACTATTCGCAAAGACATTTGGTTTAGTTGTTTTGTGAACAAATCAAACCTGAACTAAAAGCTGGTTTAGACTTTAGGATTCGCAAAGAGATTTGGAATTCTAGGATTTAGACTTAGGTAGTTTTCGCAACGAGAGTTGGTTAGCTATACTTTAGTGATTTGGGTTCAAGAACCGTGCTAAATCTGAATCATGTTAGTTAGTTTATCTACATTCATTGAATTCCTGAGAAATACCCTGAGCCTATCTTTCTTCCAATCGACTTACAACACTTTTAATTTACTTATTGCTTTCAATTACATCTTTTGGTTTAGCTTAATTTGAATCTATATAATCTATTGTGCGATTCTGGAGTTCTTGTGTTCGACCCCTACATATACTACAACAACTGCTTTAGTACTTATAGGATATTAATTTGAGCATATCAATTTTGGCGCCGTTGCCGAAGACTCAATTTCGCCATTCGTGTTTTTTTGGTTACTTACGTTTTTGATCTTTTGTGTTTCAGGTTGCATGCCTAATCGTGAAACCAGGAGAAACAAGAACACTCAGCTAGTTGATCTGTCAAACGAGGAACTAGCACATTTGGAACGTACACTCAGAAAAGCAAAGAAGCCAGCAAAGATGAACAACAATCCAGTGATTTTGATTCGTGATGAGGCTGGTACTTTCAGAGACCGAGAGGGTCAATTGTGCAATGAGAGAGGGCAACGACTTGATGAAGATTGAAACAATATTGCCCCTCCAGCTGTTGTGAATGCTGAGAACGTTGCGGTTGAGCGTGGTAGAACAATTGGTGAATGCAACAGACCTGATCAGTTCTACGCAAATCGATCAGCGATTCGTCCTCCTGCCTTTCAGAGAAACGACTTCGAGCTGAAGCCTGCATACTACACTCTTGTGGGTCAGCACACCTTTCATGGTCTTTCTAATGAACATCCCATGGATCATATTGAGAAGTTCGAGGATTTGGTCTCTAGCATCAAATGCAATGGAGTGTCCTACGACTACCTGTTCTGTAAGCTTTTCCCATACTCTCTTGGTGGGGAAGCTTCTTATTGGCTCAAGCAATTACCAGCTGGGTCATTGACTACCTGGGATGAAACTGAGACTGCTTTCCTAAAGAACTTCTATGACGATGCGAGATCAGAAGAGTTTAGGAACAAGATTTCCCAGTTTTCTCAGGGAACGACTGAGGCTTTCAAGGCTGCTTGGGCGAAATTCAGATTGTATCAGAGGGATTGTCCACAGCATGGGTACACTATGGTTCAGTTGCTGAGTTTCTTTTTCAGATGGATTGATTGGAGATACCAGATGGCTTTGGACTCTGCGAGCAATGGAAACTTCTTTACCAAATATCATGATGATGCTTACCAGCTGATTGAGAATTTTGCGTCTAGCAATAGCACAAAGAGTGCTGACATGGAGCATAGGAAGCTAGCTGGTGGTATGGAAGGTTCACAGATTTCTGAGGTGCATGCGAAGCTGGATTCGGTGCATAATTTGTTGATGGGCAAGCAGCAGAAGGCTGTCCACTCTACTGATGGAGTCGAGGTTTTCAATGAGGATGAGGTAGAGGATGTTAACTACATTGGTGGTTCTGGTTTTCAAGGTCAGAGGAATCAATACAACAACAACCGAAACTTCAACAACAACTTTCAGCAAGGAGGGTTCAAACCCTCAAGTTTTGGAGCGAATACCTTTGCTCAGAAACCAACGCAAAATAACGATTACACAAGAAACTATGGGAGTTCGTCCTATCAATCTCCACCGCCCAAGACTCAGGAGAGTAAGATCGAGGCTATGCTTGAACAGTTGGTTCAAGGGCAGGATAAGATGACAGTGAGCTTTAATGGGAAGTTGGATGATCTGTACACGACCTTGAATGGAAGGATTGAAGCTCTCAGCATGAGCCAAAAGAAGTTGGAAATTCAGGTTGCTCAAACTTCAGAAGCTGTGAAAAGAAAAGAGGGTGTACTTCCAGGTAGAGGAGAAAACCCAACGAGGGAGCATATCAATGCAATCACTCTAAGGAGTGGAAAAGAGGTGAATACATGAGTAAAAGGTGGCTTACCTGCAGAGAATTTCGTCGATCTCGACGATGAGGATTCTGAAATCCCCAAGGTATCGATCGATACACCCCAGTGTCGATCGACACCAGTCAAAATACTGAAACGGGACGACTCCAAAACCCGTGTATCGATCGACACTCCTAAGGTGTCGGTCGATACTGAGCCTGCCGTCGAGAAAACACATGAGATTTCGAATGTGGTGCCTAAAGTTGTTGTAGAACGAGTCTATGTACCCAAGGTACCTTACCCCAGAGTTGTTGGGAAGACTAGGAAGGAAATAGAAGACTCTAGATGCAAGCAGATATTGGAGAAGCTGATTGTTGAACTTCCTTTCCTCGATGCTATTAAGACTTCTCCAGCTTTCAGAAGACATGTCAAGAAGATGGTGTCTAGCAACGTGAACCTTGAAGAAGGGTGTGTGATGCTTACTCAGGAGTGCAGTGCAATCTTGACCAACATAATCCTAAAGAAACTTCCAGATCCTGGGAGCTTTCTGTTGGATTGCAAGATATTCACCGAAAGGTTCGAGCGTTCTCTATGCGATCTTGGCTCGAGTGTCAACCTCATGCCATATTCAGTTGCCAAGAGAATGGGTATGACAGACTTCACATCCACCAGGATATCTTTGATACTTGTTGATCGCTCGGTGCGACTTCCAGAGGGGCTACTCGAAGATGTCCCTATTAAGATCAGGAATTGCTTGATCCCGACTGATTTCATTGTCTTGAAGTATGATGCTGAGCCCAAAGATCCGCTTATCTTGGGCAGACCATTCCTTGCAACAGCTGGTGCATTGATTGATTGCATGAATGGGAAAATAGCTCTCAACATCGGTGATTTGGTCATGACCTTTAACATGGAGAAGATGATGAAGAGACCAACCATCGATGGGCAGACTTTCTTCGTTGATACTTTCACGGACATTGCTGAAGAGTACTTCTTAGAGATGCATCCTAAGGATCCGTTAGAGAGGGCATTGGTCTGTTCAGCTGAATCTGAGGTTTGCTTGAGTGAAGACGCTGCTGGTTACTCGAAGTTGCTCGACACTGCACCATCAGTATCGATCGATACTCCTTTAGTATCGGTCGATACCTTACGACCAGACAAAGAGTTGGCCGAATGTTCTAAGCAAGCTGCTAAGCTGGGAGATTGGAGCGAGGAGAAAGCTCCTAAGGTGGAACTCAAGCCACTTCCAGCCAATCTGAGGTATGGTTTTCTTGGTCCTAATTCCACATACCCTGTGATTATTAATGCTTCTTTGAACAACGTAGAGGTTGCCTTACTGCTGAGCAAGCTGCGCATGTATCGCAAAGCTCTTGGCTATTCTCTTGATGACATTTCAGGTATATCACCGGATTTGTTCATGCATAGGATTCATCTTGAGGACGGGTCAAAGGCTATCATTGAGCATCAGAGGAGGCTGAATCCGAATCTGAAAGAAGTGGTTAAGAAGGAGGTTATGAAACTCTTGGATGCAGGGGTTATCTATGCCATCTCAGACAGTTCTTGGGTTAGTCCAGTGCACGTTGCTCCTAAGAAAGGAGGGGTAACTGTGGTGAAGAATGAGAAGGATGAGTTGATTCCTACGAGGACTATCACTGGGCATCGAATGTGCATTGACTACAGGAAGTTGAATGCGGCAACAAGGAAATACCACTTCCCATTGCCTTTCATTGACCAGATGTTAGAGAGGTTGGCTAGTCATCCCTACTACTGTTTTCTCAATGGGTATTCAGGTTTCTTCCAGATTCATATTCATCCAGACGATCAGGGGAAGACCACTTTTACATGTCCTTATGGCACATTCGCATACAGGAGAATGCCATTTGGATTGTGTAATGCTCCAGCTACTTTTCAGAGATGCATGATGTCTATCTTCACAGACATGATTGAGGACTTTATGGAGGTGTTCATGGATGATTTTTCAGTATATGGATCGTCGTTTAAGGACTGTTTGGCTAACTTGTGCAAGGTGCTACAGCGGTGCGAAGAGAAACACTTGGTCCTTAATTGGGAAAAGTGTCACTTTATGGTTCAGGATGGCATCTTGCTTGGGCACAAGGTTTCTGAAGCTGGGATCGAGGTTGATAAAGCTAAGATTCAGGTTATGACAGGTCTGCCACCACCGACTTCTGTGAAGGATATTAGAAGTTTTCCGGGTCATGCTGGGTTTTATAGGAAATTTATCAAGGATTTCTCTAAGATAACCCGCCCACTCACCGCCCTATAATGCAAGGAAACCCGCTTCGATTTCACACCAGAGTGTCTTGCAGCCTTTGAGGAGATTAAGAGGGCATTGGTGAGTGCTCCTATTGTGCAACCTCCGGATTGGACTTTGCCTTTCGAGATCATGTGCGACGCTAGCGATTTTGCTGTAGGTTCTGTTCTGGGTCAGAGGAAAGAGAAGAAACTTCATGTTATCTATTATCCAAGCAGAACGTTGGATGATGCTCAAAGGAACTACAACACAACAGAGAAGGAATTACTTGTGGTCGTCTTCTCTTTTGACAAATTTCGACCATACTTGATTGGGAGCAAAGTGATTGTTCACACAGATCATGCTGCTCTTAAGTATCTGATGCAGAACAAGGATCTCAAGCCTCGTCTTTGTCGTTGGGTTCTTTTGCTCCAAGGATTTGATATTGAGATAAAGGACAAGAAAAGAGTAGAAAATGGAATTGCTGATCATCTTTCGAGGTTGACGCTCGATTCAGACGTGCCTATTGATGATCAACTACCTGAAGAGTCAGTTTACTTCATTGAAATTGGGTTTCAAAGTGGTTTCACCGAAAATCTGCAATTCCCACGAATTGCAGGTTTCGGTATCGATCGACACTCCCTTGGTATCGGTCGATACCCATCGACCTTGAGAAGTCGAAAGGATTACAATTCCTATTCCGCCTAAAATTCGTGGAATTCGTTGAGAATTAGAATAGATTCGTAGACTCGGTCGACTTATTCTCTTTAAATTTAAAATCGTTTTATAGGATTTTTTCTTATTTCGTCTATGTCTTAGGGTTAAAATCAAAAAGTATTGGTTGTTTTCGCGATGTTTCCTTACGTTTTCGATAAAACCCTCTCGTAAAAGTATTTTAACAATGCTTTCAGTGATGTTAGTCGATCCTATCTGAACCGTTCCTTTTCTATTCATGTCAGCATTTCGTATAGAGGTTATTATATCAGCAATAGTGTCTTTCCCCATGATAAGTTAAAATTCCTTATTGTTCTATAATTTTGATATAATCAACATGTTTTTTTTTCTTTTATTTATATATAGATATAGACGAATTATATATTAATATATGAATTCCATTATTAATATATAATTATTAAGGGTTTATGCGTGATATACAATCTATTAATTAATTTTACGGTTTCTGAACCCGTTTTGACCGTGGAACACCTTGGTGCTTCTGAGGAGTATCTCGTTGTTGTAGCTGACTCCGATCTACCATGGTATGCTCATATTGCCAACTTCCTCGCTGCAGGTACAGAGCCAACGCACCTACCGAAATATACCAAGAAGAAGTTTTTGAGGGACATAAGATGCTACTTTTGGGATGAGCCTTACATGTATAAGCATTGTTCTGATGGTATCTACAGGAGATGCATTGCTGAATCGGAGGTACCTGAGGTTTTGTTTCACTGCCATGGTTCTGAGTATGCTGGACACTTTGCCACTTTCAAGACGGTGTCCAAGGTTCTTCAAGCAGGCTTCTGGTGGCCTACTATGTTTAAGGATGCTCATACCTTCATCTCGCAGTGTGATGTGTGTCAGAGGAGAGGGACGATCAGTAAGAGACATGAGATGCCACAGAATTTCATCCTTGAGGTTGAGATCTTTGATTGCTTGGATATCGATTTTATGGGTCCTTTTCCTTCGTCCTACAAGAACAAGTACATTCTCATTGCGGTGGATTATGTCTCCAAGTGGGTGGAGGCAATTGCTAGTCCAACCAACGACTCTTCGGTGGTTCTTAAGCTGTTTAAGACCATCATCTTTCCACGATTTGGAGTGCCTCGTATTGTTATAAGTGATGGTGGCAGTCATTTCATCAACAAAGTTTTCGAGAAGTTGCTGAAAAAGCATGGTGTAAATCATCGTGTGGCTACTCCATATCACCCTCAGACCAGTGGACAGGTTGAGGTCTCCAACAGGCAAATCAAGGAGATTCTGGAGAAGATAGTGGGTACTTCTAGGAAAGATTGGTCTACAAAGTTGGATGATGCGTTGTGGGCTTACAGGACTGCTTATAAGACACCATTGGGCACTACACCTTTTCACTTGCTGTATGGGAAAGCATGTCACCTTCCGGTGGAGATCGAGCATAAGGCAGCATGGGCTACTAAGTTGCTGAATTTCGACATCAAGCCTGCTGCTGAGAGGCGATTGATCCAGCTAAACGAGCTGGATGAGATTAGACATCATGCCTATGAGAACTCGAAGCTGTATAAGGAGAGGACTAAGGCGTACCACGACAAGAAAATCCTCCACAGAGTTTTTGAACCCAATGATCAGGTACTTCTGTATAACTCTTGTTTGCATTTGTTTCCTAGTAAATTGCGTTCTTGTTGGTCAGGTCCCTTCACTGTCAAGGAGGTTCGACCACACGGTGCACTTGTCCTGACTAATCCCTCCAGCGAAGAGTTCACTGTCAATGGCCAAAGGGTGAAACACTACATACGGAGAACTGAGATTCCAGATGGACACATGATGTCTCTAGATGATGCACCCCCTACCTGAAAGGCAGTACAGTCGAGCTAATGACGTTAAACAAGCGCTTGGTGGGAGGCAACCCACTGGTGAGTCTGTACATACATTTTTCCTTTTATTTCTGGTTTTTGGTTTTGGTTTTGTGTTTTGTTTCACGTGCAGCAGATTCAGAAGAGCAGTATCGATCGACACCCACCCGGTATCGATCGACACCATCCACACGACAAAGGAGCTGCGTATTTCTTAAGGGACCGTGCGCGACGTATCGATCGATGTCAAATTTGCATCGACCATTTTCCCTTGTATCGATCGATACCACCATGGTATCAGTCGATACCCGTCACCCAGGTAAGCCTCCTTCGATTTTCACCAATCCACTCAGCTCTTCTGTTTTCTTTTACCAACTCTGGGCGAGATAACACTGGGACAGTGTTGTTTAAGTCTAGGGGAGGTAGTTGCTGAAAATGTGTTTGTTTTTCTTAGAGTCAGTCGTTTTTTGTGTCAAATTTGTTTTATTGAGTCAAAATTTGTTGGAGATTATGATCTTGTTCTTGACCTTATTGTTTTGACTTTGTTTCTAAGTGACCACTATTACAGAATCAGCTCTAGATCGACTAATGAAAAATCCAAAGGCTGACCAGTTAACTAGAAGACACACATGTTTCCAGCAGAGTTCTTTTAAAGTCTGAGCCAAATTTTTGCACTTCATCGACGTGGTTAGTGTCCATAGAGCTTGATTCCTCATTCATATCTGACAAAGGAACCCATGTGTTTAAAGTGATAGTATCTCTCTCCCCTGTTATAAGTTAATAAAAAAGAGCATAAAAATATGAAATGATTTTCTCCTAAGTAGAGGGTTAGAAATGTTTCCAGCGATCCCATTATTCTACTTGGTGAGGGATGATCACACAAAGGTTGGAAGCGAGGCTAGGATTTTTCTATGATGCCATTATTCGCCTACACCCTTTGATACATTGAGAGGGAAGAACCGGGGATTCGGTGGCAAACACCATCAATACTCGCGTCTCATACCTTGATGTGTATATGCGAAAAAGAAAAAAAAAAAAGAACAAAATAAGAAATAAGTCTGGGGGAGAGAAAGTGATACAAAAAGTGTGAAATTGGGTGGTTCTTTTGTTATGATATTGTATGGGAAAGAATCTAGAAGGTTCTTGGTATTAACCACAGCGATGAAACTGGCGATGATGGGTTTAATTGAACGATGTTGTGAGATAATGTGTGTAGTCTGGGGAAGCTGCGAATGCCTAAGAAGAAGTACATGGTGGTTAGTTTTGGAACTGGTTAGGTGACATTTGGGTGCTTGGGAAAAGGGTCATTGCAATGCTTCATGAACAGGTGAGTCTCCGTGTTTTCAAACCTTTTTCTCTGGTTTGGTCTTCTATTTGCTTGAGGGCAAGCAAAGGCTAAGTCTGGGGGAGTTGATATATCATGGTTTTTACCCCTTTTAAGCCAAGATATAAGTCCATTTTATAGAGTCTTTCTACTATTTTGTAGTATTTTAGAGTCTTTTACAGGTTTTAGCACGTTTGGAGCATAATTGGTGATATTGGAGCCTTTTGGTGCATTTTGGAGCAAAACAGAAATTCGTGTAGCTGGGTACCCGATTTGAAGCCTCAGTATCGATTGACACTACCCTAGTATCGGTCGATACTCACTGCAGCAAGACAAGGGCAGCGACTTTCATGAAGAGTTGAAGAATTGCAAAATTGCCCGGAAGACTTTATTATTTACAATTTAACCCAAAACGTGTTTTAGGAGTTTAAGTTAGGTTTTTAAGCCACTTTGGCTAAAAAACGCTTGATTACGCTTTGTTCTGGATTTTGTGAAAGAGCTTTGTGAGGGAGACAAGTCTGAGACTCTGTTCGTCCGAAAGAAGATTTCGAACCCTCTTGTTACTTTACTTTTTATTATTTACCTGAGTATTATTTCAGTCATGTTTATGGTTTCGATTATCATGTCTGAGTAGTTCTCTTGTTAGGTTCAGGGTTCTCATAAGGGTTTTCTCTGAATGTTAGGTTAATTGAATGATTAGGATTCACCATCTGAATTAGTTCTTCGCCTTAAGTTGTTCTCAAAGCTAATTCTAGCCTGATCACCTAGAACTTAGATTTTAGGATAATTAGTTAGGCACGAGAGTGAGATTAATTACCTGACAGAACTTAGGGTGAGCAAAATAACTATTCGCAAAGAGATTTGGTTTAGTTGTTTTGTGAACAAATCAAACCTGAACTAAAAGCTGGTTTAGACTTTAGGATTCGCAAAGAGATTTGGAATTCTAGGATTTAGACTTAGGTAGTTTTCGCAACGAGAGTTGGTTAGCTATACTTTAGTGATTTGAGTTCAAGAACCGCGCTAAATCTGAATCATGTTAGTTAGTTTATCTACATTCATTGAATTTCCTGAGAAATACTCTGAGCCTATCTTTCTTCCAATCGACTTACAACACTTTTAATTTACGTATTGCTTTCAATTACATCTTTTGGTTTAGCTTAATTTGAATCTATATAATCTATTGTGCGATTCTGGAGTTCTTGTGTTCGACCCTTACATATACTACAACAATTGTTTTAGTACTTATAGGGTATTAATTTGAGCATATCAGTTCCTCAGAAGAAAGAAGACCCAAGAAGTTTTGTACTCTCCTGCACCATAAAGAACATGACGTTCGAACGTTCTCTATGTGATTTAGGATCGAGTATAAACTTGATGCCACTTTCAGTTGCAAGAGGTTAAGGATATCATACTTTCCAGCCCACCCAAATTTCATTGATTCTAGCGGATCGATCGGTTTGACGACTGGTTGGTATCCTAATCGACGTATCTATCATGATCAGTGAAGCAGAGCCTAGGTATCTATCATGATCAGTGAAGCAGTGCTGCATTCCAACTGATTTTGTAGTATAAGAGCTAGAAACAAAGCCTAGAGACCCCATTATTCTCGTTCGACCATTTTTATTTACAGCGAGATGTCCTGGAAGGAAAAATTGACTTGCATTTGGGCAACCTTATGATGCATTTCGATATATGAACAAAATATCGATAAACCGACTTTAGACGGGAAACTTTTCTGGATTGATGAGTGATGTGCGAGTTTTTCACCCAACTTTTACTACATGCAAGTGCACAGTAATTCGAAATAGTAATGATGAGATCGATCCACGTATACTCCAAGTTGTACTACAAATTTATGAAAATAAAACAAGCTAAAACAAAATATAATGGTTTTGGGTTTTAGAGATATTGAAAACTAAAATACGTAAGCAAGTAAATAAAAGGATGCAAATTCAATAAGAGAAAATACAAGACGCTCGGTTTATCGCAGAAATTCATAAATTAAGAAACCAATTAAATCAAATTATTGGAAATTAATAGAAACCGTTCTAGAACTCAAATCAATTTTGTATAATCATTCCACTTTCGTGGCTCCGACCACTAATTTTTAACAACCTAATAGACTCTAATTTCGATGGTTATTACAAGTTGAAAACATGCATTAATTCGTTCAAGACTCAATTGTTCACAATACTCCGCAACTCAACTTTCGATGGTTACAACGTATTGCTCATCAAATACTAGTTCAGGCAATATAACAAGATTTTGGGGAGTATATTAACCCAAGGTATGATGCTAGATGATTAGAACAACATGCAGCATTACGAGCAAGTAAAGATGAAGAAACCAATAGATATTCCCGATTTAATCGATAAAGGCTTACCGATTCATGAATTATTTGATCACCGAAAACCTAGCAAGAGGACTACTCACACATGACCAGAGATGAAACACAGAGATATATGAAGCAAATCGTAATCATAAACTTCAAATAAAAACAACAGGGTTTAGAAATATTCTCTATATCGAGATACAAAGGCGAGATCTTCTCCCGAGAAGCTTTCGAAGTGAAAAACTTTGAGAAACAATGAAAGAGAAGGCTACTGGCGGTTTTTTCTTTAGTATAGGTTGGCTCTCTGTCTAATGAGGCTAAAAACAAGTATATATAGCCATAAAGTCGTTTAGGGTTTCATTAAACCGAAAAATGAAGTTTTGGGCCGAGTTTGGGCCCAATTCGGACATGTCTTCGTGACCACTAATCGAAATGACTTTAAACCGGTTCCATATGAAAGATGACTCAAAATGATAGATTGGTACCGAAATTAATCTCAATCCATCAAAGGGAAGGCATCCAACGAACATGAAACTTCTGATGCATCTATGCAGTCTCATCGAGAAAATCCACATTTCATGGCTTCTTGGTACTTGGATGATATTTTGAACTTGGAAACATGTCTTGGACGTGGTTAACTACTTTTGGATCCTTTTTGCATCTTTTTTGATGAGTTGGCCTCTTAAGACATTAAAACTACAAATACGAGAAAACTACTTTAAAAGGCACAAAAATGAATAAAAATACTTAGAATATATATTAAAAGCCATATAAAAATCATGTAAAATATAGGTATATCAACTCCCCAAGACTTAGCCTTTTGCTTTTCCTCAAGCAAACAAAGAAACTAGGAATAGAAAAGAGGTTTGAAAACGCGGAAACTCACCAATTCTTTAGAACATCGTACTAACTTTTATTATCGTGAACCAATTAGAACAAAGTCGACGTTAGATAGAAACCACCATGTACTTTGCTGTTTGCTTCTCAACTTTCCAAGTCCATCCCACAGTCTCATAAGGTTACCCGAATTCTCCATTACCGGCTTCTTAAAATTTAAAGGTGTGCGGTCTCATCGAGGGAGTATCGATCAAAGAACATGTAGACTTTCCTCCGTCAAGTTTCCTGCTTACCTAGATAGTCATAATTCCGGTTTCTTTCCTCTCCCTTTTTTCTCTCTTCCTTAGATCAATTTCTTCTTTTTCTTTTCACGGGATCAAGGTTTACGAGACGCGAGTATTGATGGTGTTTGCCACTGAATCCCCGGTCCACAAGTCTTTATGTTTTATTGAGTCAAAACTTGTTGGAGATTATGATCACGACCTTTGGATTTTTATATGACTTGCATCTAAGTGACCATTGTTGCATAGCTAGTTTCAGACCAGACTAATGGAAAATCTAAAGGCTGACCAGTTAATCAGAGGCATCCATGTTTCCAGAAAAATTCAAAAAGCTTGAGCTAATTTCTGCGCTCTTCCTTTTACCTCATCATCGAGATTGGTATCTTCAGAGCTTGACTCCTCATTCGTATTTGACAAGACGACATGTGTAAAAGTATGGTACTCATCCCCCTTATTTAAAATAAAAAGCAGAAAAGATGAAATGATTTTCTTTCGAGTAAAGGGCTAGGAAAATTTCCATCGATCCCATTATTTTATTTCGAAAGAGATGATCACACTAAGGTTGGAAGCGAGGTTAGGAAAATTTCCCGGGATACCACTATTTGCCTACACCTTAGAATAAAAGGGTGGCACTAAAACGAACCGGGGATTCGGTGGCAAAAACCATCAATACTCGCGTTCCATCAGCGATTGGCCCTACGAAAAGAAAAATGAGAAAAATATAAGTCTGGGGGAGGGAAAAGTACCAAAGGTTGTGTTGTTGTCTTGTCATGATATCGAAAGGGAAAGAGTCTAGAAGGTTCTTGGCACCATGATCCTTGATGAGACCCAGCAATGATAGCATTGGATTATTCTGTGAAATAATGAGTTGAATCTGGGAGGCTGCGAATGCTCGCATAGAAGTACATGGTGGTTCGATCTGGAGCTAGTTTGGCAATACATGGATTACTAAGGTAATGATCATTACAGAATTCTAAAAGAAATGTGAGTCTCCGTGTTTTTTAAACTTTTCTTCTTGCTTAGTTTTCTGTTTGCTTGAGGACAAGCAAAAGGCTAAGTCTGGGGGAATTGATATGCTTAGTTTTTTACTGTTTTTAACACATGTTTTGGTGTTCTTTTAAGTGTTTTATCGAGTCAAAGCTCGTTTTTAGAGCCTTTTAGTCATTTATTTAGTTATCTCAGTTAAAAAGGCGTTTAAGGAAGAAATTGGAGTTACGCGGGCAAAAACGCATGGAATCGTGCAGAAAAGAGCAAAATCAGTCGATGCAACATCATCAGAGAATCCACAATCGACTGATGCACAAATGAAGACCGGTCGATGCAATCCCATCAGAAGATCCAGCATCGATCGATGCAAGGAGTGCATCGATCGATGCAACAAGCTCCCGAGGATCAGCAATCGATCGATGCAAGGAGTGCATCGATCGATGCAGCAGGACCAGAGAAACAACAATCGACCGATGCAGGCCGACGAGAAGAAAAAGGAAACTTTTGATTTTCCTGTTTTGCCCTAGAAACTGCCTATTTTAACCTAATTCGACCTAGGCCCTATATATACTCTATTTTTAGCCACTTTGACGGCACCGCTTTTTAGACGACTTTTATTGCTTTATTCTATTCAGACTTTTGTTTTTGAGCAATTTGTAAGCCTTGGAGGAGAATCTCTGCATCTATTGAGAAGAATTCTAAACCCTTTTCTCTCTTGATTTATACTATGAGTTTTTCATCTATTTGCTTGTTCTCTGTTACTATGTCTGAGTAGTTCCATAGTTAGGTTTAGGGTTTCAAGGGGATCCATGAAACATTGAATTAGACACAGATAGAGATTTATCTTTTAGGGTTTTCGCTTATCGTTGAGTTTATTGCTTAGGCTTAAGTTGACCGCTTAGTCTCTGAACTAGGGCTTAATCTATACCACGGAAGTGTCGTAGGTTGCTAGAAAGAACATAAGCGAGCGAATTGTCCTTAGCCTGCGGAAGTTGATGCTAAGGCGATTCGTGAACATATTGAACATGCTCGTTAATGCTGATCTAGAATTATATGTCAACGGAAGTTAGGATTTTAGGTTGCTAGGTTTAGTAATCAATGCCACGGAAGTGGATTGGTTAGATATTTATGTTTGAGTTTGAAACTTGCGTTTAATCATTCCCTGAATAGCTGTCTGATTCATGGTCTCTGGATTCCTGTGAAGAAACCCTCGACCTAACGCTTTTCCCTTATTGAATTTACCTTGCTTTTAATCGTTTTTGTTATTTCGCAAATCAAAACCATAATATTGTCTTAGCTTAGTTTTGAATTGTGAGAATTGTAGTGTAACCTTGGTCTCTGTGGATTCGATCCTAAAATACTGCATTGACAACCGTTACGATTGCGGTAGTGTGAACTTTAGTTAATTGACTTAGTAAAAACACTGAAATCAACTAGCTACTGATTTTAGGGGCGATAAATTGCGACATTACTTTTATTAAACCGGACATAGCTTCAGAAGAACGAAATCGCTATAGGAGACGAAAGCTACCTATAGAGTATCGTGAGCAAACGAAACTTGTTGATAGTGCGTGATCCCGTTCGCGGCCAGAGACGAAAGCTACTGGTCGAGTTGATGGTGAATAGTTGATTAGGATTACGACAATAGACTAGTCATACATCCGTGTTTTCCAGTTCCATGAGCATACTAGAAACCGATTCTTAAAGAGCTTTTAATTCATGTTTGAATCGAGCATCCCCTAGATAATCCCGGCCGACCCAACTCTCATTTTTAATAGTCTTCCAATCGATTTTAACTGCTTTTCCTTTTACTTTTATGTTTTGCAAACTTTACAATTTCCCGTGACAACCAAAACCCCTTTAGTTTTAGAACCCGATTACTTCTCTCACATGTCTGAATTTGCAGATTAAGAACGAGCTCTCCCCATGGATCGACACCCTAAGTACTACAAACGCATTATGTGCACTTGCAGACGTCTAGGGTTTTATAAATTTAAGACCTGAAGCCGAGCTAATTCCCGAGGCATCATAGCCGCACCCGCGGCGAAATGGCTGTTCTCCGCGTTCAGGCCTCCTTTTCTGCTTGGCTCTGCTTCGAGACTGCATCATCTGTCTTCAGTGCATCGAGAATATCTGGAGATCTAACAGTTGGAATGTCTCTAAACCAATTGAATTTTAAAGCTGGTTATCTCTTCTATGTTGTGTCAAAATTTGGGGATGATCAGACGGTGATAAGGTCTTTGTTCCTTGCAAAACTTATGACGGTCTGAATTTATCCAAAAATGTACTTTTGCTCCAAAATGCACTCTTTTGCTCCAAGATTCCTGAAAAGTCTTTTGAAACTCTAAAACATAGAAATCATGTAAGAACCATTGAAAATGGAGTTAAAACACCTGCAAAAGATATTAAAGTGATCCATGAAAACGGTAAAAAAAAACGGTGTTATCAACTACCTCGATCTAAAAGACAAAACTACGATTCCTACGCCACCTAAAGATATGCTTGCAGCAATAAACGACCCATGGAGCGAACTCAAAGCCCCAAAAGTCGAACTAAAACCTCTTTCCGTCGGACTCAAGTATGTGTTTCTTGGACCAAATTCAACCTATCATGTCATTATAAATTCTGGTCTTAATGAAGCAGAGACATACCTGGAATCTCTCCAGAAAGCATAGAAAAGCCTTAGGATATTCGCTTGAGGACATACCTGGAATCTCTCCAGAACTTTGTATGCATAAGATCCTTCTCGAGGACAATGCTAAAAATTCGATCAAGCACAAAAGGAGATTAAATCCGAACTTAATGAACGTTGTTAAGAAATAAATTATGAAGCTTTTAGAAGCCGGAATAATTTTTTCAATCTCGGACAACACTTGGGTTAGCCCAGTTCACATTGTCCCTAAGAAAGGAGGAGTCACAGTAGTCAAAAACGATAAAGATGAGATGATTGCTACAAGAACAGTCACCAGACATCGCATGTGTATCGATTACCGAAAGCTGAACGCAGCAACAAGAAAATATCATTTTCCCTTACCCTTTATCGACCAAATGCTAGAGAGGTTAGCTAATCACCAATACTATTGTTTCCTTGATGGATATTCCAAATTTTTCCAAATTACTATTCGACTGGAAGATCAAGAGAAAACGACATTCACTTGTCCATACGGCACATTTGCTTATCGAATAATGCCTTTCGGCTTACGTAATGCACCTGCAACTTTTCAGCGGTGCATGATGTCGATATTCACTGAATATATCGCAGATTTCATGAAAGTTTTCATGGACCATTTCTCTATCTATGGATATTCGTTCCAAACGTATTTGACAAACCTTGGCAAAGTCTTGCAAAGATGTGAAGACAACTTGGCAGCCAAGCGTTCTTAGCGACATTGCTTTTTGATCCTTCGATGTCGACTTTTCCTATCATTGTGAAGCAGAATTCACCAAGTGTTAGATTATTTACCCACCAATAGGGAACGTGAGCTGGGTTTAGACTGTCGTGCGACAGGTTATGGATGTCGAACACGAATAACGATAATCATAAAATTAACATTATAAAGCTAAATTTAATAAAAACCAATATTTTAATCGCCAAAAATCAAAGTTTTGGATTTGTTAGGATTTTAAATTTTTAACTTGAATCATAACCCGTTAGTTCAATCACTTGCCGAATCGCGGGTTGATAGTGGGTTTTCCCGGTTTTGCTGAATTTTTAAATAGCAGATTTTGGCATACACTCGAATCGGATTGTTTATCATATCGCCGGGTTTAGACCGCAGGTCCAAGCAAGATTTGAAAAGATTAATTAAAAATATTATCGCGCACGTGCGTGCGGGTTAGAATTAGTTTATCTTTAAAAAAACCCAATCAAAAGAAATAAGGGCGACTGAAACCTAAAAATCCCAGAAACTGTGGAGATCAATTTCGAGATTCTTCGATTAGAAAATGGCTTACGCTTCTCGTTTCCTCTCCATATCCAAGCAGGTACACTCTCTCGCTCGATTCTTCCGATTTATTTAAATCCTATGTCCTCACGATTGTTTTGATTCTCTTTCTTCGGTCTGTTTTGATTCCTTTTTCTTTTTCTCCCTGCGATTTCAATCGGCTATCAACACAGAGATATTATGTTTCTCATATACGTTTCTGATTTCACTGATTAGCTGTAACTTATCTTACTATCATAACGCAGCTACAAGGGAGTCTGGTCATTTTGCAGCAGCAACATGCTATTCCAGTCCCCGCCTTTGCAAAGGAAGCTGCTCGTCCAACATTTAAAGGAGATGGTTTGTGACCAAACTTGATATCTTTGATTTTTGATATTGTTTAAAACATTATGCTTTTATATTTTACATAGTTTATATATGCAATTTCACTTACACACTTAGTTGAATTCGTTGCTTGTGGTTGCATTACTTTTCTGAAGACATTTGCTTTCTTTTGTTTAGCCGTTCATGCTTTTGATTTTATATGGTGTCTAGCTGAGAAAATGTCAAAGCCACTTTCTCGTTGTGAAATTTGTAGAGAAGCTTTATTGCTCAATGCTATATAATCTTGAGAAACCCAGGCCATGATCGCTAGGACTGTTATTCTGCAAGTAATCTTGTGAAGAAGTTGATTATCTCTTTACTTCTTCTGTTGAGTTTATATTTATTCTGTTTATGATGGGTTATGTTCAATGCGTTGGTGAAATCTGTAGTGTGTGTTTGGAGTGAAGTGACAGCATTACTATTTACTATTATTGACTAAAGTTTTACACTTTTTGACAGAGATGTTGAGCCGTTTCTCTTCATCCAAAGCGGGGAAAGTGGTGGATTGTTTGAAGATAGCAAAGGCATTAGAGGCGCAGAAAATCCCTGCTGCACAAGCTGAGGCCCTAACGGTCGCCATCACCGGTGCTTTGGACTCGGTGATGGAGAAGCTCAAAGAAGACATAGCCACTTCCACGGTAAATCTTGATCTCTCTCCTCTAAAACTAGCTAATTCTGACAGAGCTTCCTCTAGTTAGTTTTCCAATTCGACTAAGAGCTCTTACGAAAATAGAGTAGGCCACGGGGACTGGAAAACCTATCTTGCCTAGAGAATTCAAACAACTTTTTTGCATCCTTCATGTTTCCAACTTCACATAAGCATCCCAAATAGTCTTGGACTAATTATCTATCTGGAATCATCTCGCTGAATCTTCTGCTGGCTTCTTCAACGTTCCTGCCTTTCTTCTGGCAAAGAAATGTGATTTAACACAAGCTCCTCTTCTTGCAAGATATGTTTAGTTCTTGATGATAGGGATTGCATTTTTTTTTCTGGATTGCCTTCATATGTTCAATTTTCTCCTTTTCTTCCATTTTTCTCCATACAAGATATAACCCAAGAAAAATATATCATCCCTGATAGCTATCTTGGAGCCGTGCATCTGATTAAGTAGCTTTAGGATCTCATCATATTTTGCTGACTTACGGAGCTCCTTCACAATGATCGCATAAGAGTATCGAATAGGATCTCATCATATTTTATATTGTGCTTCATGTTTTAGTTTTACTGATATAGAATCAAGGACATTGTAATAAGAGCATCGAATTTTTTATTTTTTTCGGCAGGGGCAGCAATCAACTCTTGTTACCCAAGAAGTTCAAAAAATCCGGGACGAGATTGATATTATGCAACGTAGTGTTGCTATGATTCAAGCCGAGCAGAGGTACTTGACCCGCTTTTTAATTTTGTTTTGTCCCAAGCGAAACTAATACTTTTAGTTTGAAACAGGTATGATGTTGATAAGAGCTTACACAACCTGGAGCAGAAAGTCATCAAAGGCCCAAGCGACCTTAGAAGTGTAATTTTTTCATCTACTCATTCATTTTACAATCGAGACTTCTAGTAAAATCAAAAATCAGTTGAACTAATATAATATATTTTGGTTATTTCAGGAATTTAGAGGGTGTTATTGGTTTGTATATTTTAATGGATTTGGAAATCCAAACCAAATCCATTGTTATTGGTTCTATGATTTTAAAATCCATATTCAAATCTTATGTTATTGGTTATATGATTTTAAAATCCAAGTTAAAATCAATTGTTATTCAATAGTAAGGATTTGCATAAGGATTTGATTTTAATTTGGATTTGAATGGATTTACAAATGTTTTTAAGAGTAAAATACAAATGAACAAATATCGAGTGGAATCTTGTTATTTGGTTGAATTTGTATTATTGAATTTTTAGGTAAAGAAAAAAATAGGTGAAGAGGAAAGCGTACAAAAACAATAATAGAGGGATAAGACAAATACATAAACTTTCTTGTTGCTCTGTTCGTAATGGTGCTCTGTTTTGAGCTTTTCCTTTGGCTCTGTAATGAGTTGTAGTGCTCTGTTTTTTCTTTCCTTTGTGTTTAGGCTTTGGCCTCTAAAATTTATGCTCTTTTGAGCTTGAGCTTTTATAATACAATTCAAATTAGTGGAAAAAAAACATTAGTCTTGTTGATGGTCTCGTTTGAAGTTTATTACTTTCTTGTACAAAGAGCCGCAATTTATCAATTCAGAGTATCTATTAGTCTTCATATACACAAATCCATATGTTTTGTACAACGAAGAGAAACAGCAGTAGCAGAAGCAGCAATAAAGTGGTGAAGATCGAACAAGTAAATAAAATAACTCGAACTTCAAGTGTACATGTGGAATCACGCTACGTTTCGTGAGACTCGAAGTTTAAGATCTTCAAATTCTTGAATGAGACAATAAAGGCCACGTATAATCTTTTGAAAAGATAATTGAGTCAATTTAATCTTGATTTGAAATGGTAGAAAAAACTGATAGAAAAAACCAATTTCATTATAAAAATCCATAGTCTAATCGAATCCATAAAATAATCAACCCAACAAATAATAGATAATAATAAATTGATCACTCAATTACGTTTAATACCTTTCATCCCTAATTGGTGAATTACTTTAACCGCATTGTAATGAACATGTTCCTCCAAATTAGAAACTTCTTTGATAGCTTCCCATAAGTTCTTCTTCTTTTTCTCATCTTCTCTTTGATTAGCTTCTTCTTGTTGCTTTATTTCTCTTTTTTATATCAAACAAAGTAAAAAGTTTTTCAGTGATTATTTTCAAGGAGTTCATTTCGGTAAAAGCTTATTATGCACCTTCTTTTTGAATGATTGAATCATCAACATTGTTAAGAGAATTAGTTCTCCGTCGAACAAATAGTTTTCCTGAAGAAACAAATTCTGATGAAAAAGAAGAAGATTTTGAAAAAGTTAATAACAATGATGAAGAAATTCTTGGAACCCATGATCAAGAAAGAGAACATGCCAATCAATTGAGAGCAATAATTGCAACAAATATGTAGACAGATTCTGTACTTTAGGAGAATAATAAATGATTAGTGAACGAAAAATGAACGAAAAGTCTTTTTTTTTTTTTTGATTTTATTATAAGACTAAGAAATATTTACAATAATCCGCTTATTTGATTTTGAAATCCACTTATTTAATTTTGAAATCCACTTGTTTGATTTTAAAATCAATGGATTCATTAGAATTTCCAAATATGAGAGAAATTTCTAAATCCATTAAAATACAAAAACCAATAACCCCCACTTAATATTCTGAAAGCTGATTTCGAATCAACAAAGTATGTGGCCGTGAAGTTCGCCATAGGTACTCTTGCCTCTATGGCCGCAGCCGGGTTGGGCATGTTATGCCTCATGTAGACACGCATCAAATGTTGAGGTTATTATGGACCATTATTCTATGCTTATGAACCTATCGGAAAGACCCTTTATTTTCAATATGTTTGAAAGGTTTTTCAAGTTTTGTAGTTTTTCTTAATTCCAAGTGTTATGTAAGACAATCTACTTATGTTTTGTTATGTTAAGACTTATATTATGACATGTTTTGTGTCTTATGTTAAGTTTTTGTTGTATTTATGTTTCGTGTTTTTCTGTTATGACTTAAGTGTTTACGGTTCAAAATCATATTTAAGAAATCAAAAGTATTGTAGATGATGACAAAAGACACTCATAACAAAAGTTTACTACAAGTCATACGCATAACAAAAGCACAAGTTTCAGGTTTAAAAGCATAGAAAAGCACAAGTTTTCAGGTTCAAAACAATCTTCACGGTTGGGAAGAACCACGACCACGGCCACAGCCAACCGCCAACTTTTTAGCTTCTATGGCTCTGTAGAGGCTGCTTGGGAGGACTGTGTTGTCACGTGTCTCTCACATACCTACCAAGGTGAATGTAGTCATCTCCTGTTTTTTGACTTGTGAAAATATCATAACCTTCCTACAAAACTTACACATACATTAGTATCAAAAACACAATATTGTTATTACACGAAAACCTCAACTTCAACTTATTCTAGGAAGCTGCATTGATCCTCTGTCTCTGTTTGTCTCTTGATTACGAGGAGCATCAGCCTGATTCTTGTGTGGTCTACCACGCTTCCTCCGGGGGTGCACCTGAGAGGCTTGGAAGATCTTCTTCAGGCTGAGAAAAAGATCCAGGTCCACAATTAAACCATGAACTCTAACATGTACCTCGAGCAGGCTGAGAAGAAGACCCTCCTGTAACATTACTCTGTTGCCTCCACTCTTCACGATGAACAAGCTGAGAAGAAGATCCATCCCCAACATCACTCCAAGGCATCAAATTTCCACTTTGAACCGGCTGAGAAGAAGACCCACCTCCTGAATCATTACTCCAACCAAGAGCCTCACTTGCAATAGCTTTAGTACATGGCATACCAGGAGGCTTCTTTGCTAGGCTTCGGAAGTGCAGCATTTTTGAATTTAAGAATGTTGGGACCTGCTTAACCACAATTGCGGCAGTGCTACACAAACATGAACAAAAAACATCCCCTTCACGTCCCTCCATCTCTGACCTTGGAAGAGTATAAGTATCTCGAAAAAGGGATGTAGATGAACTAAATTCAATTTCGACAGGATGTACGAAGATTTCAATGGAAAAGTTGATAACCTCTCTGTTCAGTTCAAAGAAGCTAAGGGTGAATGGACAAAAACGATTTTATCCAAGAAAGAGCTGAATGAACTTCTTTTCGAAAACGTGGATGAATTAGAACTACCTGATCACTTGCAAGCAATAACGCTTAGGAGTGGTTTAGCCTACAAAGAACCAGAGTTCCCGAAGGATCCCGAAGAAAAGGGAGAAGAAGGAACCACGGCTGAAAAAGAAGAGGAAGTAGTAGTTGAGAGAGGCGGAAAGGATAAAAAAGAAGAAATAACTAGAGAGATCCTCGGAGAAGACCCGATACCACCTCCACCAGCTAGTGTCTACAAGCCACGACCACCATATCTGAGAGCCATGAAGGCGCCAAAGAAGGAGAAAGAAAGAGCTAAGCTAAAAGAGTTAATCGAACAACTAACGGTTAGATTACCTTTCGTCGAAGTTTGTGCTATGATTCATGCTTTGAGAAAATTCATGAAGAGCATTCTAACCAATACTCTAACGCTTGAAGAGGGCGTTATGATGATCACTCATGAATGCAGTTCCATCTTACAAAACTGCGTTCCTCAGAAGAAAGAAGACCCCAAGAAGTTTTGTACTCTCCTGCACCATAAAGAACATGACGTTCGAACGTTCTCTGTGTGATTTAGGATCAAGTATAAACTTGATGCCACTTTCGTTTGCAAGACATTTACGATATCATACTTTCCAGCACACCCAAATTTCATTGATTATAGCGGATCGATCGGTTCGATGACCGGTTGGTATCCTAATCGATGTATCTATCATGATCGGGGAATGCTGCATTCCAACTGATTTCGTAGTACTAGAGCTAGATACGGAGCCTAGAGACCCCATTATTCTCGGTCGACCATTTTTATTTACAGCGAAAGCGATAATCAATGTCCTGGAAGGAAAAATTGACTTGCGTATGGGCAACCTCGTGATGCATTTCGATATATGAACAAATTTTTTGATAAACCGACTTTTTACGGGAAAATGTTCTGGATTGATGAGTGATGTGTGAGTTTTTCACCCAACTTTTACTACATGCAAGTGCACAGAAAATCGAAATAGTAACGATGGGATCGATCCACAGAGACTCCAAGTTGTACTACAAATTTATGAAAATAAAACAAGCTAAAACAAAATATTATGGTTTTGGTTTTTAGAGATATTGAAAACTAAAATACGTAAGCAAGTAAATAAAACGATGCAAATTCAATAAGAGAAAATACTAGACGCTCTGTTAATCGCAAAAATTCATAAATTAAGAAACCAATTAAATCAAATTATTGGGAATTAATAGAAACCGTTCTAGAACTCAAATCACGGTTGTATAATCATTCCACTTTCGTGGCTCCGACCACTATGTTTTAACAACCTAATAGACTCATTTTTCGATGGTTATTACAAGTTGAAAACATGCATTAATTCGTTCAAGACTCAATTGTTCACAATGCAACTCAACTTTCGATGGTTATGACCACTACAAAAACACACCGTTTTTGTGACCTACGAAAGTGTCCCAAAATGGTCAGAAATGATTCATTTGCGACCAATTTGGGACCAAAAAAAAGTAATCGCAAATTTCTCGTCGCTAAATAAATTGGTCGCAAAACAGACGCTCTTTTGCGACGACACGATGACTATGTAATGTAGTCGTAATTTAGAGACTAATTTGTGACTCCCACTATCAGTCGTAATTTAGAGACTGATTTGCGACTACCAGTAAAAAACAAAAGAAAAAAAAATTCCATAAATTTGATTAAATATCTGAAAATTACAAAAAATACCAAAACATAAAATTCAATATCTAAAAATTACCAAAAATACCAAAACATAAAATTCAATATCCAAAAATATCAAAATTTCTCAAACTAGATAAAGCCAACTTCATCTTCTAGTACGGTTCCTGCTCTGCTCCATCAGAATCCTTTTAAGGACTTTTCTTGTTCCTGCCGCTCAAACCATGTGTCTGCATCTGCCCACACTGAAAAAACAACAAAACCAAGATCCATTTATTAGGCAATGAAAAATAAGCAAACATAAAAAGAAACTCTGCTTAACCAAGAACATAATAATCATATATACAGAAAGCCAAACGATCAAACATATCGATTTGTTGTGAATTTCACATAGCAAGTAAACCATCATAGACTTCAAACGTTTTGAATCATCAAAACTTTTGACATTACGATGAAAGAAACAACCTTGATGGTTTCCCAAGTTTCAGAGATAGTCAAGAGAGTCCATTTCTCTAAAATATCAAGGACCGGAAAGAAAAGGATAAGAAATCCTAAGCTCAGTTACTATGCAAATACTGGAAGTCTCTTGTAATGGAATAAGCATATACAGATTCATGGGAGAACGAACCTAACATGTCCCTCTTGACCAGTTCAACTGCTCATATGAGAAAGAAACAATCACTGGACAAATGGAAAGATAAACTGTGTTGGTAAAAGCCAATGAGATCACATGAAGATAACAAACCTTTTGCTCCGCTAGTTTTCCCTTGCCATCTTTATGTTGTAGGAACTGCAATTAGAAACAATAAAATTTGACACTCGTAAGGTGATTTCAGAACGGTAGTCCAGTTATAGCGAGATGTTCTTTGAATTACCTGCAAGTTTGGTTGGCAGATCAATTGTCTCGTTCTTGTCCAGACTCTACAAGACAGATAACCCAGTGTAAGCAAGCAGCACATAAAGGAAAACTCTCTGATAAATTACAATGATAACTTGTAAAGCATAACTACATATGATTTCAGCATTATACTTCTACAAGGTGTACGTTCATTGCTGACATAAGAGGATAAGTACCTGTGCAAGAGTTGTTGAATCAGAGATTCCGTGGACACAAATTTTTCTCTGTTTTTCAAGTATATGTGAGCATATTTAGCCTCTTTTCCTCGTTATGATCCATCTCTTCATCTCAGACGATGCTTGAAAGAGTGATACATGAAATTAAAAAACAAACATATGATATCTCTCATCAAAAAGTGAGTGTATGCAGAAGCTGGGTCAAAAGTATGTGCATCATCACAAAGCCATCATCAATTAAAACAAAATTGGAAAAATCCAACAACATAAATCTAGTGCAGCACAAGTTCGAGACCTGTGGAATCCCAAAAACCAAACTAACAGCTCTGATTGTGGTTATCTGCATCTGTACCTCGACGACGGAGACGTTTGCAGCGTGATCCTCCACATATAACCCCAATCGAATCAATGGAGGAGTATGATACGATCCTATAATTGGTAAAGGCGCCTAGTGGGCCTATAAACTCTTATGTTGCTAATTTACTTTTTATTTTTTATTCCTCTTTCACTCTAGTATATGTAAGTGTAATACTCTTTGGGAAAACGACCTCGTGATCTAGGCACTTACGAGAAGCTGATGAGCCTTGTGACTATGGAGGGTGCTGAAAAACATACTAAGGTTGAACTACATGTGAAGAAAGAGAAACCAGGTTCAAACAAAGAGGAGAGGCCCAAGGTTTATGGTTCTATTATAGGGCATAAGGTTGCTGTTCTCATGGATTCTGGAGCAGCGAGTTACTTCGTGTCTGAAGTCGTGGCTCTCTGCCTTAAACTGCCAGTGAAGATCACAAACATTGGTAAGGTGCTCCTTGGACACAGACAGAACAGTAAAACTAAAGGGAAATGTCGAGCGGTCACTTTGCAAGTTCAAAAGGTTCCCATAACCGAGGATTGCTTTATGCTGGACTTGAAGCTTATTGATCTAGTTGTGAAATTGGGTGATAAGTGGCTCTCAAGGCTAGGAGAGACAAGGATAAATTGGAAAGAGAGCACAATGTCTTTCTATCATGATACTAGTTGGGTCACTAGTGGTAACAAGAACGATAGGAACAAGGGACATCACAAGTTATCAGAGTTATTTCACAATAAGTCTCTCGTGAACACTCATACTCATCTCCATTTGATCGTGGTAATTGGGGTAAGAGGCACGACTAAGGTTCACAGAGAGTTGCTGGTGCCGTGGATAGCTTGCAGTAGTTTGGCAGTAAGAAATGAAGATGAGCGAGCATTAATGTTTGGTGAGGTTGCTAGTTACCACCTTGAGGACAAGGTGTATTTTTCAGGGGCGAGTAAAGGTAAGGACATAAGATTGGTTAGCGACAGTTTATCAAGAGAGGTTAGAGTCCCATTAGCCTTGTCTATGGAGGTATATATTGAGGATAAGGTTGATGGGCATATTCGTGACCTTGAGTTGGGTTACGATAGCTCAATGGGCGAAGATGAGCTGGTTTGTTTTGTTGAAGCTACTGAATCATTGCAAGCACGAGAGTTTTTGTCGGCTAATTCTGCTATAATTTTCAGAGCAAGATATTTTCAGGCCAAGGGAAATTCAGCCCTTGCTGGCTTTAGAGTTGCTCAAGACTTGCTGGTTATTTTTGAGAAGAGTAAAGCCTGGTGTTACCTTCTCAAGACACATTATAAGCAAGCTGGGAAGATGGACGAGAACAAGTGCAAATTCACTTGAAAAACAGAGAAAAATTTCCCCAACTTTTTCAGTGAATTTGCAAAAGGAGGCTCAAGTTTGAGAGAGAATTTCGATCTCTAGAGATTGGGAAAGAAGAAGTAGTTGAGCGGATATAATTAAAAAAATATAGACCGAAAGTCTAAAACTAAATTTGAGCGATGGATTGAAAAATTTGGCCAAATACTTGCAGGCAAATTTTGCGATTAAAATGCGATTCCATGACATAAAAAAAAATGTGTGTTCTGTCACAAAGTAGTGGCAAATTTTGTGATTTATTTGCGACTCCATGAAATACAAAAAATGTGTGTTCTAGGCAAATTAATAAAGTAAGGGGTATTGAGTACCAAAGTAGTCACAAATTGTGACTGTTTTGTGAATGCTATTATTTTTTTTGAAAATATGTTATGATAGTAGCAAAGTAATCACAAATTGTAACTGTTTTGTGACTATATTTTGTAAGTCACAAATTTGTACTATAAACCCTAAACTTTAAGAGCATATAAGTTTATATATGATTTTACAATCATTTTTATTATAATTCTAAAGTAGAACTCTCTATTTAAAGAGTAAACTATGATATGTTAAGTAAATTTTGAGAGAATTTCTATCTTTCAAAATCATTCCTTATAAAACACATGTAACACTTAGTACATGTTATGATTACATAGGAAACACAAGTAAAAAATATTGGAATTTAAAAGTTTTTTCATATGTTATCATGATTCAGTGTATACAGTAGTTCAAATATATGTTAAAAATTTTAAATTAACCTATTTACAATTCTATATTGATGAATTTGTTATAAAACAACCGGAGTTGCTAAACCGAAGTAAATTAGCCACAATTTCAGGTGTTGGTCGCAAATTAGTCGGTATTTTAAGACACTTTTGTGACTGCTATTAAAATTGTTGAAATTATGTTTTCTAGACATATATAAATATTTTCCGTTGCAAATCTGTGGCAAATTTGGGATTACTTTTGCGACTACACTTTCCGACTAAAACATGAGTCACTAATTCGTCTTAATTTCCGACTCCTCTACGACCATAATTATATCGTCGGCTACCAGTAATTAGTCGCGAATAAGCGACTCTTGTCTGACTACTGAATTTCGTCGGTAATTTGCGATTATTATGCCTCTGCATTATGAGTAATCGCTTATTAGTCGCAAAATAGTCACAATATCGTCTCTCTTTTTTGCGACAAAAAAAAGAGTTACAAAAGGTAGTCCCAAAAACTAGAGATGTCAAACGGGCCAGCCCGCGTCCAAATAGCCCGACCCGCTACGGTTTCAATATTTTATTGGGCTTCGCGGGCTGCGGTCCTAAAACAGTGTGTCCAAGCCCGACATTATGTATTACGTTTTGTAATATATATANTATATATATATATATATATATGAGCAATGGATCATCATTATACATTGTTGAACTTAGATGCAGACTTTCGCACTACAGATGAAATAGTCCAATTGATTGCGCACTTCTATTACAAAGCAAATGGACCTTCGTGGATTGAAAACGTTATTATGACATAACCATTAGTAACAAGTTATCACAATTAACTTGAACGTCATGGTTCGGAAATGTCATTAATTTGATCTACATGTTGTCATGTTGATTTCGTAAATCTACTAAATAGTCATATAAGATCTTCACTTGTTTGAATAATGTCCAAGTAAAACCAAATACGTTTGATTATATATATTTGAAACACGCATCATTCAAACTACTAGAGACTTTCTAACTCAATCCAAGACATAGATTTATAGAATTTCAATAGCAGAATCTCAAACTGGTAATTTGAGCTAGAGAACCATAGAAGATACGAGCAACAAGACATTCACATATATAGAATCAAAGAAAAATTGACGAACAACGCTTATTTGTGAGTCCAAAGCACGGTTAAACCAAAAGAGCATATCAAAGCTTCTATCGAACGTACAAACTAATGTGATTCTCAAGCAAAACTATTTCTCGTCAATTCAAGATTTAAGCAATATTAAATTACCTTTGCATCGTTGCGGACAAACTGAATACCATGTCCATGATATATTGTGGAAGAGCAAAACCAACACTTACCAATCTCATTTTGTCTCTTCCTTAAAATCCCTATAAGAAGAACACAAAGGAATCATAAAAAAAGGAGCGAGCTTATGACATAAAACTGAAACTAAACCCACAAAAAAAAAAAAAAAAAATATACCAGTTTCTGGCCGAGAAGACAACGACCAGCTTTTCTCCCAAATTCAAAAATCCAATCACAGAAAAACAAAATCGTAAAATTCAATAAAAAAAACCCACCGAACCTAAATCGGATCGAATCGAAAATACATACCAGTTTCGATGTTTCCTTGATTTCGTTGAAATGAAGCTGCCACAGAGCCAAAGAGCTAAATTTCATGACTCAAGTAGGCTCCGATTCACTCCCTGCAACTACTTCTTCTCCACCAATCAAAGATGATAAAATACCTCCCATTGTCTCCAAAATTGGAGGTAATCGAGCAGAGGAAAGATGAAAGACGAAAGCAGAAGAAGACGTCAATTTATGATTTGTGCGATTTGGAGAACTAATTTACGATTTCTACAAGAAGATGTCAATTTCTGCGGTTCAGACCGCAAACCCGCTTACCCGCTCCGAACCCGACCTGCAAAACCCGATTCCCGCATGGGTCTGGACCGCGAGACCCACTTTTTTTTTGGAAATTTTTTTTATGGCCCAAGCCCGCCCCGCGATGGGTTTACTTGGGTATGGCATGCGGGTTAAAACCCATTTTGACATCTCTAACAAAAACTGTGTTTTCTTGTAGTGGACGTATTGCTCATCAAATACTAGTTCATGCAATATAACAAGCTTTTGGAGAGTATATTAACCCAAGGTCTGATGCTAGATGATCAGACAAACATGCAGCATTATGAGCAAGTAAAGATGAAGAAACCAATAGATATTCCCGATTTAATCGATAAAGGCTTAACAATTCATGAATTCTTTGATCACCGAAAACCTAGCAAGAGGACTACTCACACATGACCAGAGATGAAACACATAGAGATATGAAGCAAATCATAATCATAAACTTCAAATAAAAACAAGAAGGTTTAGAAATCTTCTCTATATCGAGATACAAATGCAAGATCTTCTCCCGTGAAGCTCTTGAAGTGAAAAACTTTGAGAAACAATGAAAGAGAAGGCTACTGACGTTTTTTGCTTTATTCTAGGGTGGCACTCTGTCTAATGAGGCTAAAAACAAGTATATATAGCCCTAAAGTCGTTTAGGTTTCATTAAACCGAAAAAGGAATTTTTGGGCCAAATTTGGGCCCAATTTGGAGATGTCTTCAATAAAACTGACGTATCTTCCTGACCACTGATCCAAATGACTTCAAACCTGTTCCATATGAAAGATAACTCCAAATTATAGATCTGTCCCAAAATTCATCTCACTCCATCAAGGGGAAGGCATCCAACGAACATGAAACTTCTTATGCATCTGTGCAGTCTCATCGAGAAAATCCACCTTTCATGGCTTCTTGGTACTTGGCTGATTTTTTGAACTTGGAAACATGTCTTGGACGTGGTTAACTCCTTTTTGGCTTTTTTTGCATCTTTTTGATGATTTGACCTATTAAGACTTTAAAACTACAAATACGAGGAAACTACCTCAAAAGGAACAAAACTGAATAAAAATACTTAGAATATATATTAAAAACCATATAAAAATCATGTAAAATATAGGTATATCAACTCCCCTAGACTTAGCCTTTTGCTTGTCCTCAAGCAAACAAAGAAACTAAGAATAGAAAAGAGGTTTGAAAGCGCAGAAACTCACCAATTCTTTAGAACATCGTACTAACCTTTATTATCGTGAACCAATTAGAACAAAGTCGACGTTAGATAGAAACCACCATGTACTTTGTCGTTTGCTTCTCAACTTCCCAAGTCCATCCCACAGTCTCATAAGGTTACCCGAATTCTCCATTACCGGCTTCTTAAAATTTAAAGGCGTGTGGTCTCATCGAGGGAGTATCGATCGAAGAACATGTAGGCTTTCCTCCGTCAAGTTTCCTGCTTACCTAGACAGTCTTAATTCCGGTTTCTTTCCTCTCCCTTTTTTTCTCTTCCTTAGATCAATTTCTTCTTTTTCTTATCACAAGATCAAGGTTTACGAGACGCGAGTATTGATGGTGTTTGCCACCGAATCCCCGGTTCTACCTCCTTGGATAAGTTTCCATGAGACACGAGTATTGATGGTGTTTGCCACCGAATCCCCGGTTCACTTCTTTTTGCACACTTTCATGAGACACGAGTATTGATGGTTTTTGCCACATAATCCTCGGTTCACTTCCGTGCCATCCATATCCTTTTGCATTTAAGTACTTAACTGAAGGGAAGAGAGAGGGAAACCGTACTCACATAGACTTGTCATGGCAGGCTTGACAAAGGTGTCCTACTCGATGTATACCAAGTCCCAAGATGAGAAAAAATAAGTTCATTAGGTTAAAGCCAGCGCTAAATCCTTTGGGTCCCTTTAGAGACATGGGCGTTTTTTATGGTAGGTCGGTCCACTCACGGGTTTTCCATTAGTAAAAATCTGCGGTCAATCTCTGTTAGAACAGTCACAAAAAGTTAGTGTAACACGTTTAGTTCCAAGAAAAGTTCATAATTTCCAACATAATAGTTTTGACTCAATAAAATGAGTCAAAAAAAATAAAACAACGTTAGTAAAAGGATAAATCTCCCCCCAGACTTACTTCGTACCGTCCCGGTGTGAAAGTGAGCGATAGAAGAGAGCGACATACTCGATAAAACAATAAAGAGAAAATAAATAAAAGAAAAAATTTGACGAAGGGACCTGGTTCATGGTACGAAGTTGGTCCAACGAGTCTCATTTCCATACTCGATGTATTGTCTCTTCTTCATCTTCATATCTCAAGTGATAACTCAATGTGTTCTCACTATCTTATACAACCATGGGAAACTCAAAAAAGTTCATGACCTTGAAAAATAATGAGAAAATTGAGGTTAGAGAAGACATACATTGGATTTTAATGATAAATGAGCTAGAGAATGGAAATTCCTTGGTTAATTTACTTCAAACCAAAGAAAATTAAACAAGATCCCCAATTTTAAAGTTTTTCGAATTTTGGGTCAAGAACACTTTCTCAAGAACAAAGAGATGAAGTGTTTGTGTTCAGATCCAAAAATCTCTTTCTTTACACTTAAAATTGTTTTTTGTTAAGTAGGGAAGAGAAAATCCGGTTTAAATTGGTTTAGAATCGGTGTGGAAGAAGTTAAACCAAGGGGAGAAGAGAATTTACCTGGGATCGATCGATCCAAGCTGGTCCGATCGATCCGGCTGTGGTTGGTCGATCCCGAAAATGTCCGCTGTGTGTAAATCGGTCGTTCCAGTGGTGGGATCGATCGATCTAATGTGGCCTGATCGATCTGGAAAATGTCTGCGGCGGGTGGATCGGTCGATCCATTGGTGGGATCGATCGATCCAGTCTTCTTCTTGCTTCGTTTCCGGTCCTCGTCAAAAACCTATTTTTGTGTTTTTAAACTTTTTTGAAAAATTCCAAAACAATAAAAATAAAATTATTAAGAGAACCCTTTCGTTGTCACATGTGGATCTTCCTCCTTGACGTTTTGGAGATCTTTCTTGGTATCTCCAGGATCTAAGAGAACCCTTTTGTTGACCATCTTAGCCACCTTCGTTGTCTTTAAGAAATCTATCGCCGGATAGAAAACATTTTTGTTGATCCTCGCGAAAGAGATCATTCGGTTCGGGAAATCAATGATTGCACCGGCGGTAGCTAAGAACTGAGATCCAAGTATCAACGGTCTCAACTTATTCCCTTTCATCATCACGACTTGAAAGTCAGTAGGGATAAGTCCATTGCCTACTCGAACTGTCACATTAGGCAAAACTCCATAAGGTGAATCAAACGATGAATCCGCATACTCTATCGAGATTTGAGATCGTTCGAACTCCGAGAGACCTAGCTCTTCCGCCATTGCCAATAACATGACATTGATATTAGCTCTTGTATCATACAAAGAATCATAGATTTCAATACCATTGATGGTGCAAGGCACCACAATCTTCTCGAGTGGCTTCATTTTCAGCCTCCTCGCCCTCTTCGATTCTCCTTGGTACGGCTTCTATTCTGGAGTTTTGTCTAACTCATCAGCCTTAGGAGGTGGTGTAGAGGTTGGCACGAGCTCGTTTTCCTTGGAGGAGATGACATTGTAAAACGTTTTGCACTTGCCTCGCCTTGTTTATTCACGGCTTCCATAGTTTGAGCAACTTGTACATCTAGCTTCTAAACATGAGCAACGATTGAGTCGTACTTACTGTTGAGATTGTTGTAGATGTTATCCATCTTCTCATGGATCTCCTTATTGGCTTGTTTATGACCTTCCATGCATTGCTTCAACATTGCTTCGAGTTTGTCGTCTTGTCGAACCGGTGCAGTAACTTGAGAGAAAGTGAATGGAGGCTTCAGTTGATAGACTCCCTTTTGAAAGAAAGGTTGCTTAGGCTGGTATTGAGCTCCTTGTTGGACGTTTTGTTTAGGATACACTTGAACTTGAGGATTCTCCACATTGTTGCTTCGGTAGGAGAGATTCGGGTGAGATCGATATCCTTGGTTAAATCCTCTATTTCCGAACACCAATGTAGTTCACTTCTTCTTGGTTCTCCTCTCTACCATCTCCAATATACTCCATCATAGGCTCACCATTTGTATCCACCACGTCCTCAATAGCATGAAATCCTCTTTGAACTTTTAGTAGTTGTGAAACCATGTTCTGAAGCTCCGCGATTTGTGTTGACTCGGTTGAGGTGTTTGATTTCAGTGTTTTCACTCAGTTAATTAATACTAAAGCTTACACTACTGCAATCATAACGGTTGTCAATGCAGTACTTTAGGATCGAATCCCCAAAGACCAAAGGTACACTACAGTTCTCACAATTATGAAATTAAGCTAAGACAAGAAATATGGTTGGTTGTGGAAAAGTAACAAATGCAATTAAAACGATGTAAATTCAATAAAAGAAAGGCGTTAGGTCAAGGGTTTATTCTCAGGAATCCATGGATCACAAATCAGACAACTATTCAGGGAACAATTAGACACAAGTTTCGAACTCAAACATAAATATTAACCAATCCACTTCCGTGCTCATGGTTACTAAACCTAGCATCCTAATCCACTTCCGTGCTCATGGTTACTAAACCTAGCATCCTAATCCACTTCCGTGCTCATAGAATTCTAGATCAGCCTTAATAAATAGATTCAATATGTTCACGAATCAACCTAATACACTTCCGCGCTACTAGATGATTCGCTCGCTTATGTTCTTTCTAGCAACCCAATACACTTCCGCGCTCTCAGATTAAGCCCTAGTTCATAGACCTAGCGGTGAGCTCAAGCCTAAGCAATAAACGCAACAATAAGCGAAAACCTCAAAAGATAAATCTCTATTTGTGTCTAACTCAATGATTCATGGATCCCCTCGAAACCCTAAACCTAACTAATGAACTACTCAGATATGGAAACAGAGAACAAGCAAAGAGATGAAGAAGACATAATATAAATTAATAGAGAAAGGGTTTAGAATTCTTCTCAATGGATACAAAGATTCTTCTCCAAAGCTTACAATGATCTCCAAAAGAAATAAGTAATAAAAAGTGTCTGTAAAAGTTGTGGTATCAAGCCGTCCCCAAAAGGAGGCTAAAAATAGAATATATATAGATCTAGGTCGAATTAGGTCAAGATAGGGAGTTTCCAGGGCAAAAATAGGAAAACCAGATATTTCCTTTTTCTTCTCGTCGGCCTGCATCGACCGATGCACTCCTTGCATCGGTCGATGGGGAAATCCCTGGTGAGTTGCATCGATCGATGCACTCCTTGCATCGATCGATTGCTGAATCCCTATCGTGTTGCATCGATCGATGCACTCCTTGCATCGGTCGATGGGGAAATCCCTGTCGTGTTGCATCGATCGATTGTTGATCTTCTGGATGTGCTGCATCGACCGATGAATTCCTTGCATCGGTCGTTGGGGAATTCCCTGGTGAGTTGCATCGGTCGATGCACCCCTTGCATCGACCGATTCTGCTCCTTGCTTCACGATTTCGTGCGTTTTTGCCCTCGTAACTCTAATTTCCTCCTTATACGCCTTTTTACCTGAGATATCTAAATAAATGACTAAAAGACTCAAAAACGGACTTTGACTCGATAAAAAAATTAAAAGAAACATCAAAACATATGATAGAAAACGGTAAAAACCAAGTATATCAATTCCCCCAGACTTAGTCTTTTGCTTGTCCTCAAGCAAACAGAAAACTATGCAAGAAGAAAAGGTTTGAAAACACGGAGACTAACATTTCCTTTAGAATTCTGCAATGACCATTACCTTTGTGATCCATGTATTGCCAAACTTGCTCTAGATCGAACCACCATGTACTTCTCTGCAAGCATTCGCAGCCTCCCAGATTCAACTCATTATTTCACAGAATAATCCAAAGCTATCACCGCTGGGTCTCATCAAAGATCATAGTTGATATGCTCAAATTAATACCCTAAAAAGTACTAAAGCAGTAGTCGTAGTATAGTTAGGGGTCGAACACAAGAACTCCAGAATTCACACAATAGATTGTATAGTTTCGAATTAAGCTAAACCAGAAAGATATAATTGAAAGAAAGTTCGTAAATTAAATGAGTTGTAAATCAATGGGAAAGAAGCTAGGCTCAGGGTATTTCTCAGGAATTCAATGAATGTAGATAACTAACTAACATGATTCAGATTTAGCGCGGTTCTTGAACTCAAATCACTAAAGTATAGCTAACCAACTCTCGTTGCGAAAACTATCTAAGTCTAAATCCTAGAATTCCAAATCTCTTTGCGAATCCTAAAGTCTAAACCAGCTTTTAGTTCAGGTTTGATTTGTTCACAAAACAACTAAACCAAATCTCTTTGCGAATAGTTATTTTGCTCACC
>PKMM01048623.1:192575-211010 GCA_002933915.1 Eutrema heterophyllum | reverse complement strand
TTTTTTTTTTTTTTTTTTTTTTTGGTATAGAAATTTAAAACCAGCCTTAAACCCGAAATTGGGCATGGTTAGGAAACTAAACCGAATTACTTAAAGGTAACGAAAACCGAACTGGACCGGAGAAGCAAACCGGGACAAATCAGAGAAAAACGAAACCCTAGCAAGCAGATCGGAGAGGAAGACCGACGCCACCAGGGACTGCGCCGCCTCGCAGCCGGACCGGACTACACCGGAGAAGACGATGGCACCGGACCACTATCGCCGCAGAACAAATCGGGAGAAAACTCCAGCCACCGGAGAAACTGCTGCCACCAGAAAGCAACAACCACCAGTCCAAAAAACCACCCCTAGTCTTGACAACACCACCGCCCGAGACCACCAGGCTAAAGAGAACCACAACACCACCACCCAAGAGCCACCACAAAAAAGAGCACGCCGGAAGAGGGGAAAGAGCTTGAAAGAGGGGAGCAACTACCGGGAAAACACCGCCGTACGTAGATCCGCCATCCCCGAGCGGAACCTACTTCACAGGAGGTGACATCCGGCGAGATCCCCAACCGCAAGCCCACCCATCGCCAAAACCCACCACGTTGTTGGATCCGAGCAAACCCTAGAAGCCGACCTTGCCGAAGAAAGAGAACCAGGAGGAGAACCACCGCCGAGTCACGTCCTCACAGAGCCGGAGCAGGAACCACCACCGGAGCCACTAACCGCCTCGCGACGCCGCCGCAGAACTGGGATCGCCACCAAAACGCAATCGGAAGAGAAATCCACCACAGATGAAGCTCCGCTAGTGACAAAAGGCAGAGATCCTCGCTCGCCATCGGAGATGCCACAATCCGGTGACCGGAAAAGCTCTGAGATCGAGATCTAGATTTCGACTCTCAAACTTTTCGGCAAAAGAGAAATCGCCGCGAGTAAGCCCACTCGCGCGATTCCATGAAATAGATGGTGAATATAGTTGCAATGCATCGAATAAAAACTACATAATGTTGATATACGATTCATACATTATTAGCTTTCGTTCTCTTTGTCGTGTTGATTACAACAATTATTTTCACATTTTGTCTTTTCTTTTCTTGTTTGCACTTTGTTCAGATCTCGTCAACATTTTACTCAACATTCTCATTGCAGCTTACAACAGTAAAGTTTTTTTTTATATAAAAAAAAATTGTTTTTATTATTTGAATTATATCTCGATTATATCATCACACATGTGACATCTCTTAGAAATTATTACCAACTTACAGTGTTAAAGATATTAAATAGTTGGAAAATTAAATGAGAACTTGTCTAACGATAGAGAAATTGATTTAACGTTTCGTCATTTCAAGGTTAACGGTTGACTATTTTTATTATGATTTTATGAAGTCAATTACGAGTTGAATAATTATTCAGCATATACGTTAGTTGAGGATTTAGTGTGCCGATTGCAAATGGTTGGGGAATTAAATGAACATTTTCCATGTTGATTATAAGTATTTTTCTTCTCCTTACATGTTTCTTATCAATATTATCACATGAGCCCTTCGGTATATGGCTTTACGAAAAAAGATCGTCACTTCTTAGTTTTATCGTCTTCAGTATATTGCCTATATTTCTGATGTAATAATTTATTTTTGAATGTTTTGTAATGACTTTGTAAACTCGTTTTAATATCAATTTTCAATTATCACCGGAACAGTTTTTTTTTCTAAGAAAGATTCGAAATTTTGATTATTTACTCCGATTAGGTTTTTCAGTGACATGGGAGCATTTGCATCGAGGTTTTGGTTCATGATGTTCCCTGCAAAAGAGTATAAGATAGTTGTTGTTGGTTTGGATAACGCCGGTAAAACGACGACGCTTTATAAGCTTCACTTGGGTGAAGTTGTCACCACTCATCCTACTGTAGAAAGCAATGTCGAAGAGCTCGTTTACAAGAATATAACGCTGATAAGGACTTGGATATGGAAGTTTTGAATTTTTACGAAGATTCGACTGTGTCTATGTGTTCTTCTGTTGAATTGGATGCTCTTGGGAAGGCTTTACAAGCTCAAAGGTTTAAACTTAATCAGCACGATTCTTATGGTTTCTGAGAAGAATTTGCTTATCCTTATGTATATTGTCAAATTCAATTGAAAAGAAAAAGAAACTATTGGCCATTTTTTATGTTCTTGCATTGCTACTTGTCCATAAGCTAAGGTTTTAAGCTTTGCAAGACTTAAGTTGATGCATTGCTTCTTACAATTTTTGTCTTCAGGTTTGATTTCATTTTAAGGACATAGAAATGGGAGTTTGAATTGTTTACATAAATTCGACTTTTTCCTATGTGTTCCTCTGTTGAATTGGATGCTCTGTTTCTGTTCTTGTCATCACAAGCTCAAAGTTTTGAACTTCTTCATATTTGATGCATTGCTTCTTGCGATTTCTGTCTTTAGGTTTGGGATCTTGGTGGGCAAGATAGGCTAAGAACATCATGGGCAACGTACTATAGAGGAATGAATGCTGTAATCGTGGTTATCGATAGCACAGACAGAGCGCGGATCTCTTTCATGAAAGACGAGCTTTTCAGATTACGTGGCCATGAGGATCTTCAGAACTCGGTGATACTCGTGTTTGCAAACAAACAGGACCTGAAAGACGCTATGAGCCCAGCTGAGATCACGGACGCGCTTAACCTTCACAGCATCAAGAACCATGATTGGCACATTCAAGCAAGCTGTGCAGTCACTGGAGAAGGATTGCATGATGGGCTTGGTTGGATCGCCCAGAAAGTTACTGAGAAAGCGCCGAGCTAAGAGGAAAAGTCAGAAAGTGCATCACATAACCTTTCTCATTTCCTTTTTATGTTTCATCAACTGTTCTTTATACAGTGTATCCATTCCAGTTCATGTATTTGGTTTTCTCTGATTGAGTTGTATGTATTTTCGTTGATAAAAGAAAAACCTAACCATCTCATGATGGAGATCCTCCGATTCAATTGAAAGCCACACGACGATTTGCAACATCTACATGATTTCAGAGTGAATCAGATTCCAAAGTAAATCAACATTTTTGTGTCATCCATCATTATTTTGTTTTGTTCAACTTGTTTCCCTCATTCACCATTATTTGTATCGAATGATTACTAATGAAAGAAAATTTCCCTACTTTCTGTTTCAAAAATTCGATATTCGAAATTCAAAGTCATGAAAAGTTGAATCAAATTATATTCGATCGATCTAGAGCGTATATCATTACAGATTTTTGTTGGCTCATTGATTTGCTACCTCAAATTGTTTTTTTTAAATACCTTCCTTTATCGTGCTTATGAACTTATTATGTAGACGATAGGGTCAATTATATGTATGGCTAACAAAGTAATATACATGCATTTTCCCTGAATCTCTTTGCAATATACCGAGCTAAAATCTTACGGGTGTAACGGGATAGTTTTGAGCCAAGACTCTCAACTGAATCCTGTATTTTTCTCAGCTATTTCTTTAGCAAACCTTTTCTCCTGGTAATTCTCAGAGACCATAAAAATTAAAAGCATTAAGAAAACCAAAATGGAGGATAAATTCAGATCAGAAAAATACAGCACAAGGAAACAAATCTAAATGAGATAAGAAAGAACAATGCAATATTAGTTATGTGCCGCGATCAAATCCCGAAAAATGGAAGCTGATAGGAGCATAACCTGGCCATTAGAGAGGAAACCAGTATCAATAAATAAAGAAGAAGAAAAAACTCGTTCAAGAATCACCAGATTCACCACTGATATCTCACAACAATATTGGACATAACGGTGTTTGACTAATCAATATAACAAAATACGAACTCAATAATATTATTTCTTAATTACAACAAAAGAAATGACCATCAAGCTATTTGGTCACATACAAAATATGGAGCAAAATTTTAATTCATTAGTCTGCAAAACCATTTTGTATGGACATCGCTTCCTACAGCCGAAGCAAAATGGTCGAGACATATGATTGTTGCGCAGAACAGCTACCTTCAATCCTTCTTTGTCGTAACACGAACCAGGCTTAATGTATAAGTCCTTCCCAATCAGACATTCAATGTGTAAGGTGTTACAACAATACTCATCACACTTATAAAACCGCTCCTTTTGATTTATTTTTTTCTCGCAAGCTTCACACCAATACGTCATGGTACTTGTCTCTTCCCCATAAGAAAGAGTGAGCATATGCTTATCATGCTTATACCTCACTTCTTGAGGTAAAGTAGCACATCCAAAACACAAAGAAAATTCGCATTCGATGCAATTGAATGTTTCATTTGTGAATTCAAGTCTTTCATCTCTGCAAACTGAACATGCTCTTTGCTCTCCTGGTTTAGATGTTAGAAATAAAGGATGCTTATGACTTTCTTGGACTAGTGGTTCATAAACTGTGGCGCACTGCACATGCAGCTTAAAACTACATCCTTCTTTACCGCACTCATAGAAGAAACCAGCTACGCACGACCAAGGACAAGCTGAGCAGTTATCCTCATACTTCATAACACCATCACATCCTCCCACTAGAGTGAGCGGATGTGGATGTATCGGGTGATGTATTTTTCGAGAAAGATTTGCACAAGTTTCGTGTAGAATGAAATCACATTGCATACAAGAGTAGAATTTACCGAAATAGATTGGCGTGATGCATGCTTGACACTCGTTATTGTCATCGTAATCTCCGCCCGTGTTCTCATCAAGTCTCAAATGATGTTGTTGATGAGTGAAATGCTGTATGATTCCATCGCTTATCTGCAAAAAAGGTTCAACAACTTCTTCTTCAATGTCTTCTGGTACTCCATCAAGTTCTATGCCATCCCACACGTTTCTTTGTGTGGCACATCTTGAATGAGCCGCATACGAACAACCGTCTTTGATGCAAGAATAACCCCCGTAATCACTGTCGATATTCTTGCGACAAACACCACAAGACCAATCTCCTTGGTCAAAAGAAGGGGTAAAAGAGATACGATGGGGATGGCGAGATATCCTTATGACACGTGGTAAGTTGATACATCTGAGATGGACCACAAAATCACAAGGGGGACACATATAGATAGGGGAGCTTGCATCGGCCAAGGCGCAGACGTTGCAAGTTAAGAAAGCCCGTCTTGGAAACAGAAAAAGTGTATGCTCGTGCCACTTGGGATGGTCTATCCATAAGGCTGGTGGTCTGTCCGTACAAGCTATATTCATAGCAAAATCGCAAGCCTCACAATAATAAAATAACTTCTGGAGATCTTCATCACAACAAAAGCATTTCCTGGCTTGAGACCTCTTCTTCTGCGAGACAAGTTGAAGAGAATGTTTTAGATGAAGAGGGTGTTTGACCTCAACTGGAGTCTTTTCGCATTCTTCATGGTCCTCGCCATTGCAATCTTTGCAGAGAAAATGGGTAGCGTCTTCTCCTCTTGCTAAGTAGACTCTCTGCCGGTTCTCGGGTTGACATTCCCCCTTTTCTTTGCTTTTCCGCTCAACTTTTCCAGTCACATGAAATTTTCCTTGTACAAGCCGTACTTTTAACTTAGGGGACAAAGAAATAAGCTGATCCAGCGCCCATTCTTCCTCCGGCTCCGAATTCTCAGGGTTGGCGAGATCAAATAGTTGACCAATGAGTGAAATGAGCTCCGAATCGGAATTTATCAGAGAGCTGAAATGAGAAGTTGTATTAGCTATGAGTGAGTCGAGCTGCAGCGGTAGCGTCTGCTGCTCCAGATCTGTAGAGCGAATGAGAGCGATGGATTGAGTCACGAGTGATATGAACTCCCACTCCGGTTCCGAATCTGATATAGAGTTGGCGACAGAGATTGTTTGAGTAAGGACTGACATGACCTTTGTCTGCGGCTTCGGCTGCGAATCCAAAGAGCTGACGAAAGAGATCATTTGACTATAAAGTGATATGAGTAAGATGGTCTTTGTAACAAACACCGACGGGTCCGGCTCCGGCGAGAGCTTCATAGACTCCATAATCGATCCAAAGAGAGCCACTATCTGAGAGAGGAGTGATATGAACTCCGACTCTGGCGACTTGAGCCTCCATGTTTCAGCAACGAGTGGCGTGAACTCCGGATCCGTGGTGGTGAAGAGGGAGATTATCTGCGGGATGATTGATATGAGCTCCGGCCTCGGATCGAGCTTGAATGTTTCATAGTAGAGTGACAACAACTCCGAATCCAGCTCTCCCTCAGAATCCGAATTTATAGATAATTTTCGAGTTAAGGTTGATATGAGCTCCGACAGCGGCTCCGGCTGGGAATCCAAATCCATGGAGTTGAACACAGAGATTGCTTGAGTAACAAGTGACATGAGCTCGGACTCCGGCTTCGGCTGCGACTCCAAATCCATTGAGCTGACCATAGAGATTACTTGAATCATGAGTGATATCATTTTAGACTCCCAACCCGAACCCGTCGTGTCTTCTTTGAAAGAGATTAGTTGTGAGATGAGTGGTTTGAGCTTCAGCTCCGAATCTGAATCCATTGTGTTTGAGTTTGTGTTTGCCGATAGAGATGATTTGATCTATGAGAGATGCTAAAGATATGAGAGATTTTGATCGGTATGTTTCTGAATGTTGATTGTAATACACATATATACAAATCATACGTATGAAAATTATAAAAATAGAAAATCACGAGACAAATTCAAGCTTATAGGTTGTCCGAGTACAAAATCAACAATTATTACAATTATAGTATAAAGAAAGACTAAGAAGTTGCTGTCAAAATAAAATAAAATAAAATAAAGAAGTTATGATTAACGAAATCATATTTTTACTTTAAAAAACAAAATATCAAAAAATGGGCCAACTGAGAGGAACCTTCCTTAGTTCAAGGATCACCAACCCCATGCACCGCAAAGTACTCGTTAAAAGGAAAAACATATCATAACATCAAAAAGGATATATATGTTTGATTAATCATCATTCATATATAGTAAAAACGACGCGATTTTTAGTTTTCGAGACCTCTCATTCACTCTCAGATGGTTAATTATCTTATTATCCATAAGATTAATAAATCGATGGTGTCCCTCATGTGTTAATCGTATGTTTAGACTATGAATTGACGGAATTACCCTTAATGAATATAAATTCGCTATTGGGCTGTATTTAGATGTTCATATTTTTGTGACTAGGTGTTTAGCCCACGCCTTGCTGATAACACCGGTTTTTGACCATTTTTATGGATCGCTTTAATATCTTATGCAGGTGTTTTAACTCCGTTTTCAATGGTTTTCAAGTGATTGACATGTTTTAGTATTTTGAAAGACATTTCAGGTAACTTGGGATAAAATAGTGCATTTCGAAACAAAAGTACGTTTTTGGATAAACTCGGACCGTCATAACTCTTGCAATCAAAGGAGACCTTCTCACCATCTGATCATCACCAAATTTGGACACAACCAGCTTTCAAATGCAATTGGATTGGAGACGATCCAATGGTTGGATCCTTAAATATACCTGAAGCACTGAAGGCAGATGAAGCTGTCCCAAAGAGAAGTCCACCGCGCCTGGAAGAGCCCGAGCCGCGGTACGATCTGCCGCGCCTGGAGAAGCTTGTCCCGCGGCCAAACCCCAGTTTGCCGCGACCAGAAGCCACGTACCCGCGGCCATGCCCTGCTGCGACCAAAACGAGTCTTTTCTTCACCCGAGGTCTAAACCGTCTTTCCACATCAAACCCTAAACAAAGCCAAGGCTATATAAACTTATTTCTAGGTCTTTTACGCTAGACACACAACATTTAAACATTTTACTTTCACGCTTTTGAGGCAGAAGCTACTCTTGCAACTTTGTTCTTCGGTTTGGAGCAAGGATTCTCGATTCGAGTTCTTCGATAGAGAAGCTTTCTTCATCCCTTTTTTTTACTGTTTTCTTTTCTATTTATTGATTATGTTTATCTCAGCTATGGCTGAGTAGTTCTTTTGTTGGGTATAAGGTTTCAAAGGGGCTCTCATGGTTCGATTTCTTATTAAGTTTTGAGACTAGGATACTGATTAGGGTTCTTCGTTTTATCCTTTCTCTTAATGCATGTTTGCTTGATTGATCTCCTTGCAACTGAACTTAGGTATTTTTAGAACTACGAAAGTATTGGATCCATATGTTTGACCTAGGGTAAACGAGCAAAACCGTCACAAGATCTCGAAAGTATACTTATGGAGGAGTTGTGAACGTTAACGACTTTTGAGTATAATCACTAACTTTTTGCGCGGGCGGAGACGAAAGCTACCGGTCGGGTATTAAAGTTGTAGGTGTGTAGGAAAATAGACTACACATAGTGTCCGTGTTCCAAGTTCAAGAATACAAAGACGACAAAAAGTCGCTTTAGAAGTCCTAGCAAAGTCGTCTTAGTAGAAATCGGCCATGAACCCTAGAGAATACCCGTTGCCCAACGTTTCGTTTAATTGTTTTACAACCTCGTTTTAATCATTTGCTTGCTTACTTTCTGTTTTATTTCATTGCTTAATTTAGTTTATTTTTCTAGCTACAACCGTGACAACAAAACCCATAAAAATATAGCTTACATCTAGACACAAGCTAGGAGTCGTTAGAAATTAGACAACATCACCCCGTGGATTCGATCCCTAAATACTATTTCGCGTGTTGTACTCTTGCAGCCTAGTAAAAGGTTAAACCCAGCACGTCGGTACTCATTCCCATCGTGTCAAGTATTGGCGCCCTTGCCACCGGGGATTGTTTTGCTTGTTTAATTTTGTATTCTAATTTCTGCTATAAACAATTTTTTTATTTATTTTCAAGCTCTTTGTTGCTCTTTTGACATTCTCCTTTAACTTTGTCTTTTGTTCTAAGGTGCATGAACACTAGGAGAACTCCTAGAGAAACCGTACCGCAACTAGACGATATCGACAGACACGAGAGAGAACTCCGAAGACTCAAAAGAACTTTAAGGATGGCCGAGAACGACCGTCCGGAAGATCAACTAAACTGTGATCAACTTGATCACGAGGATGACCGTGATATTTTGGATCACAAGGATGACCAACAGGCTGTCCATGATGCTAAGACCAGCCACAACTCGATCCCGAAGAAAACCAAAACCAAAACCGAAATGCTGAAAATCCGAGGCGACAACTTCCCGTCGATCGTGATGCACCAAGGAACGATGCTCAAGCTAATGAACCAATTCCTCCTAATGGCGAGAACGCCAACCGTTCTGTCCTACCCGCTAATCCTCCAAGGAGACAAGCGTGTAACCACATCATTGCTGATTTTGATGCACCATATCAACACTTCCAAAATCGAGCCACAATTCAACTTCTTTTTACCTCATAGGAACGATTTTGAGATTAAACCTCAAATCATTGCTTTGATTAAGCAAAATCAATTTCATGGAGTTACTACCGAGCATCTGATGGAGCATATCGAATTGTTCAAAGAGATTTGTAGGACGACGAGAACAAACCAAGTTCCCGCCGATTATGTGAAGTGTAAGCTTTTCCCTTTTTCTTTAGCCGATAAAGCTCACCGTTGGTTGAAATCTTTGCCTACATGATCTATTACTAATTGGGAAGAGTGCAAAGCCGCCTTCCTTAACCACTTCTACACCAAGTCAAGATCCAACTCGTTGAGAAACAAAATTCAAAGTTTTCATCAACAACCGGTGGAATCTTTCCATCAAGCATGGGAACGTATCAAGGAGTACGAGAGAGGTTTCCCTCACCACGGTTTTTCCGGTCCGAATTTGCTCAACACTTTCTACCGAGGCTTATTACCGAAATATCAACTTTCTCTCGACACGGCCAGCAATGGAGATTTTTCCATGAAGACCATCAACCAAGGAAGAGCTCTCATCGAGAATCTTTCTATGGCTAATAACAACAATTCTCCCTCTATGATAGATCGACTATATCGAATGCCTCAGAATCCAAGGAGATAGTCGAGCTAAAGAACATGATGAATTAACTTCTCAAGAAACAAAACCGCCAAGTACACGCTTGTGAAGCTACCATTGGAGGCGAAGATGATGCTTACTACGAACCCGACAACAACGGTTCGTATTCTTAAGAAGAAGAAGTTAACTATGTGGGAGCTCAAGGTTACTATCAAAGTCGTTTCAACAACAGATTCAACAACAACTTCCGCAATGCCAACTTCAACAATCTTTCATACCGAAATCAGAACGTGGAGAATTCCCAAGATCAACTTTATCCTCAACAATCTAAACCTTTTCAAAACCTATTCCAAAACGGGAACTACGGAGGAAATGGGAACTTCCATCCACGACCACCTTTCAACGATCAAGCCGCTCCTTACAACAACTCAAACACGCAGCAACAAGGTACTTCTAACACTCAACTTGCTGCCCAAATAGCGAAGCTCGAGCAATCAATTCAACTACTCGCTCAAAGCAACGAGAAGACGGCAAAAGATTTTAACGTAAGAGTAGAATGTATGTACAATTACTTGAATGAGAAATTCGAATCTCTTTCGACCCATGTCAAGAAGTTGGATATGCAAGTCTCTCAAACCGCTGACTCATCTAAGAGACCGAACGGAGCTTTGCCCGGAAAAGTAGAAGATAACCCGAAGAGAATTTGCAATGTGATTTCTACCGTGCCCAAGAAGGAAGTCAACAATGAACCGAAGCAAGGAGGAGCTTCAAAATTCGTCCCACTATATGGGAGAGCCAATACCAAATCCAACATGGTTCGAGAACCACCATTTGAGGTACCAAAACAAACACCGTTTCAAAGGCTAAGAAAAGCCGATGATCCGGGACGTTTTTCTTTCTCTTGCTCGATTCTCGGAATAAATTTTGCAGATTGTCTATGTGATTCAAGAGTCAACGTCAACATCATGTCAAAGACGTTTGTTGAGAAGCTTGGTATAAAAACTCTCACACCTTCTACCATGAGCGTTATTTTTGGAGATTCATCACAAAAGAAGCTCGAACGAGTGATTCATGACCTTCAACAACTCGTTGAGAACAAGATTGTTCCCGCTGATTTTCAAGTACTCGAAATGGATCTAGACGAAGATACACCATTGATTTTTGGTCGACCGTTCTTAGCTACCATTGGCGCCATCCTTGATCACGCCAACCGTCATGTTGTTTTCTTGAATGTGAATCGAAGAAAGTTCTATCCTACTGTCCCGAACGGAACTCCAATCCCGAAGTACAAGCACAAGAAGAAGAAGTCGATCTTTCCTAAGAAAAACGAGAAAGACAAGTCAACTAAGCCAAAAACTCCAAAGGTAAGTCAACCTTTTATTTCTAAACCTTTTGCAAAAATCAGGATCACCATTCCTCCCGACTTAAGAGACTCCAAGGAAGAGCAACTGGAAGTAATTATCGAGAAAACGAAGCAAGTTCTTCAAAATGCAATGATCCCACCAAAAGTCAAGCTAACGACTTTAACCAAAAGCGCTTGATGGGAGGCAACCCATTTGGTACATTTTCTTTCTTTTATTTTACTGTTCTTTTTCTATTGACGTTTTTCTTTTTAGTATTTCAAGCTTTATATAAAAACACAAAAACCCAAAACATTCAAAAAAATCAGAAAACACAAAAAAATGAAGAAGGCGTTCGAAACGGATCGAGAAACGCCAAAGGAACGAGGGAGAGAACACTCCCGAGACGAAGGCCACTCGGCCGCGGCTGGAGCAGCCCGACCCACGGTGAGGAGGCCATCGACCGCACCTTCATTGGCCGGTCGCGCGGTGAACCGACGATCAACCGCGGGTGGAGGAAGCCGACCCGCGGCGAAGAGAGGTTTGGCCTCGTCGCGTGGGCTCGACCCGCGGCCAACCTGTTTCCGACCCTAACCAATCCCGACATTTCCTGAACCGTTCCCAACTTTGAACCATTCAATCCTGATATGTTCCCGACACAAAATTGAACCATCCCAGTTTAATCCCGTGTTCTGCTAAGGTAAGTTCCCGAAAAAGTTTTTGAAAAAAAAAAAAAAAAACCAGAAAACTTCTTTTTGCATAAAAACAACTTTGCAAAGGCAAAAAGAGTATTTCAATATCAAAAGTTCGATTTCTTCTTCTCTTCAAAGAAACTTGGAGATTTTGAGCAAGAACAACCTTTTCAATTTCAAAGCTTTTACCAAAATTCTTTGGTCCATTCTCACTCTTTTTGAATGGATATTCCAATTCCATATCTATCTCATCTTTTCCAACAAGGTATGAATCTAGAACTCTACTTTTTCATATGAGCTAAACCCTAAGGTTTTTCTTAATTTAACTAGATCTATGTCTATGATAGCTAGAAATTATTAGAGAACTTGAGATTGAACTTCTAGTATGTCTAGATTTCAATTTTAATACTTAATTATTATGGATTTGAGATTTTTGGAATTTGAATTTTTCGAGCTTAACTAAAAACGAATTTAGAGATTAAATTTGATTAATTTAGACAAGTCTTGCTATATTAATAATTAGTAAACGGTAATCTACTGAAATTGCTTGAAGATGAGCTTAAAATCTATATCTAGATATTTTTTATGCAAGTGCGTCACAAACTCGGAATTTATGATTATCACCTCGATTTGTTTAATTTATGCCCAATATTTCTTGTTTGTTTATTGAATGTGTCTCTTGATACTCGAATTAGTATCCTCGCACATTGAAACCTTTCAATTACAACCATATTCATATTTTTGCCGAGTTGTTTCTCTATTTTGTAGGAACTATGGACCACCCGAAATCTCGCATAACTCGCTCTAAGAAGAGCGGATACGTAGGAGAATCTTCCCGGAGATCATTCTCTAGGCAACCCGAGGAGAGCCAAGGTGGCTCGGACACAACAAGCGTAGAAGATGATACAAATCTTGGCGAGTTCTTTGCAAGTCGAAGACGATCGACTAGAACTCGTGTGCCTATCCCTACACGTGACCCGACACCTTCTCCTCCATGTGAACCAATGCCACCTCCGGAACGAAGACCAAAGGTACGATATGTCGGACAACCTATGGACCCGAATATCGATTACCTCGAGAAGCTCAAGAGGATGGTTATCAAATCAACACCTAGCATAGATTACTCGACTCTCGACATGGTCGGGATTAGAGAAGACGTGGTTTGGTACCTCGAGAAGCTTAATCTTAGACATTTCATGGAGCTCAATCTACCCACCTACGAAGATCTCACCAAAGAATTCTTAGCGACCGTCACCATGTGCTACAAGAGACGCTCTAATCCTAGAGCGAATGACAGTACACTCACTTTTACCATACGTGGATATTCTTATGCTCTAACTATCCCGGAACTTTGTGAAGCTTTGAAGCTTCAATATTAATATACTTGGTTTTTACCGTTTTCTATCATATGTTTTAGCGTTTCTTTTAATCGTTTTTATCGAGTCAAAGTCCGTTTTAGAGTCCTTTAGTCTTTTATTTAGATATATCAGGTAAAAAGGCGTCTAAGGAAGAAATTGGAGTTACGAATGCAACGAGTGCATCGACCGATGCAACTCCACCAGAGATTTGCAAATCGACCGATTCAAGGAGTGCATCGGTCGATGCAGCACTCCAGGAGATCCAGCATCGATCGATGCAAGGAGGGCAATCGGTCGATGCAAAAAACCAGAGATTCAGTAATCGATCGATGCAACAAACCAGGAGATCAGCAATCGATCGATGCACTGGACCAGAGAAACAGCCATCGACCGATGCAAGGAGGTGCATCGGTCGATGCAGGCCGACGAGAAGAAAAAGGAAATTTCTGATTTTCCTATTTTGCTTTGGAAACTCCCTATTTTGACCTAATTCAACCTAGGCTTATATATACTCTATTTTTAGCCTCTTTGACGGCACCGCTTTTGACAGACACTTTTCACAGCTCTCTATTCTATTCAGAGTTTTTGCTCTTGATCATTGTAAGCTTTGGAGAAGATTCTTGGCATCTATTGAGAAAAATTCTAAACCATTTCTCTTTTAATTCAAGGGGATCCATGAATCATTGAATTGGACACAGATAGGGATTTATCTTTTGTGGTTTTCGCTTATTGTTGTGTTTAATGCTTAGGCTTGAGCTAACCGCTAGGTCCATGAACTATGGCTTAATCTAAGAGCGCAGAAGTGTATTAGGTTGCTAGAAAGACATAAGCGAGCGAATTGTCCTAGTAGCGCGGAAGTGTATTAGGGCGATTCGTGAACATATTGAACTTACTCGTTAAAGCTGATATAGAACTCTATGAGCACGACAGTGGATTAGGTTGTTAGGTTTAGTAACCATGAGCACGGCAGTGGATTGGTTAATATTTATGTTTGGGTTCGAAACTTGAGTTTAATTATTTCCCGAATAGTTGTCTGATTTGTGATCTCTGGATTCCTGCGAATGAACCCTTGACCTAACGCTTTTCCTTTATTGAATTTACATCGTTTTAATTGCATTCGTTACTTAATCAAAACCAACCATATTTCTGTCTTAGCTTAATTTCATAATTGTGAGGATTCTAGTGTACCTTTGGTCTTTGTGGATTCGATCCTAAAGTACTGCATTGACAACCATTATGATTGCGGTAGTGTGAATTTTAGTATTAATTGACTGAGGTGAAAACACTGAAATCAATTTGGCGTCGTTGCCGGGGACCAATAGCGTTACCTTCGATTCTGAATTGGAAATTTAGTCTAAGATTTACTAACATATTTTATTTTATTTTCTTGTGCTTTTCAGGTGACTAATCAAAAGCTGGGTAGAATTACCAGAAGCAAGGGCTCCGAGAACCTTCTTGAGCTCGACAACCAAGAGCTAGCAAGGTTAGAACGTACAAGCAGAAGAGCAAAGACAAATCTTGTCACCATGAACGACGAAAACAACAATCAACAAGCCGCTGCAGCAGCTGAACTCCAGAGGCTACAAGAGCAAGTGAAGCAGTTGCAACAGCATCAACGGCCTGCTATCAGGGCCTTGGACACGCCTCATACTTTCTATCAGAGCAGAGCTGCCATTCGTCCACCAGCCATTACGAGGCAAGACTATGAGATCAAACCTCAGATGATTGCATTGGTGAAACAGCATGTGTTCCATGGCCTACCTGCAGAGCACCCAATGGATCATATTGAGAATTTCGAAGAGATCTGCAGCACCACCAAATCGAATGGGGTACCTGCTGATTATCTAAAGTGCAAGCTCTTTCCGTTCTCTTTAGCGGACAAGGCACTGAGATGGCTCAAGTCACTTCCAGCTGGGTCGTTGACTACTTGGGATGAATGCAGAGCTACCTTCTTGGATCACTTCTACACCAAGTCCAAGATGGCCTCGCTTCGGAACAAAATCGCTGCCTTCCAGCAGCATCCATGGGAGTCCTTTTGTGAAGCTTGGGAGAGGTTTAGAGAGTACCGCAGAGAGTGCCCTCATCACGGGTACTCGGACGAGCAGATTCTAAGCATCTTCTACGATGGAGTAGACTGGGACTACAAAAACGCCCTTAATGCTGCGAGCAATGGAGATTTCATGACCAAGACTAAGGAGGGAGCGTACCAGTTGATAGAGAACTTGGCTGTAAGTTTCGGAAATCGATGTCCCGAGTATGACAGGTCTAAACGTGTCAATGGTGTAGACTCACAGAAGATAGACGAGCTGACTGCAAAGGTGAACTTGCTGCTGAAAGGAAATCAGAGAGGTGTGCAATCTTGCGAGGAGACGGAAGATGCGATTCTCTGTCAAGGATTTGCCGAGGAAGAGATTGATGAGTTGCAAGAGGTGAACTACGTCATCGGACAGGGGTACGTGCAGAACAGAGGTTTCAACCAGAATTATAGGAACCACCCGAATCTGTCCTACAGGAGCACCAACGTCGAGAATCCCCAGGATCAAGTCTACCCTCAGCAAGCTCAACAATCCCAAGGAAAAACCTTTGTCCAAAACGCTGGCGCCTCTGGTTTTTCTCAGGGGTACCAAGGCCAGAACAGGTTTCAAGCTGGCTTTCAACAGAAACAACCGTTCAACACTTTCCAGACAGCGAAACACATCCCATTCCAGGCACCCGCAAGCTCTGCGAATGATTCTCAGGATGAGTTAAAACTTCTCATGCAGCAACTTTTGCTAAATCAACATCAATCTGCTAAGGAGATCAATGTCAAGGTCGATAACATGTACAACGATCTCAACGGCAAGTATGAAGCTGTATGCAGTGATGTGAAGAAGCTAGATACTCAAGTTGCTCAGACTGCTGAAGCAATCAAGAGGCCACAAGGAGTTCTTCCAGGGAAGGTGGAGCAGAATCCAAAGAACGAATTCGTCAACGCCATCATACTCAGAAGCGGGAAAGCGCTAGAACCTGTTGTACAAAAAGGAAAGGATGCTGATGTCGTGATTGATCTAGAGGGGGATGGCAAAGAAACAACCCCAAGAGAGGAAAATTTCACAGATGAGGGGGATGAAGATGAACCGCAGATGGCACCTCCTACACGTGTATATACTCCGAAGATTCCATACCCTACACGTCAAAGGAAATCGCGCAAGGATCTCAAGGAAGCTAAATGCAAGGAGATGCTTCATCACCTCATGGTGAAACTTCCTCTTTTTGACGCAGTTCAAATGATACCAGCATTGAAGAAGTATATGAAGAGTTTGATAACAAGCAAGGTATCAGCTGAAGATAAGGTTATGATGGTTTCGAAGGATTGCAGTGTTGTCCTACAGAACAAAATGCCAAAAAGATAGGAGATCCTGGGAAATTTGTCCTCTCGGTGCAGATTGGGGCGATGACTTTTGCTTGCTCTTTATGTGATCTAGGCTCCAGCGTCAACTTGATGCCATATTATGTGGCCAAGCGACTAGGACTCACAAAGTTCAAGCAAACTAAGATATCCTTAGTATTCGCCGATCGTTCTGTGAAGCTGCCTGTTGGAGTTCTTGAGGATCTACACGTGCGAATTGGAGATGCAGTCGTCCCTGCAGATTTTGTGGTTCTTGAGCTCTATGAAGAACCGAGGGATCCCCTTAATTTGGGAAGACCTTTCTTGTGTACAGCATGAGCAATAATAGATGTGAAGAATGGGCGAATAGATCTTCACCTGGGAGACATTGTCATGAAGTTTGAGATGGAAAAGATGTTGAAAAAACCTATGTTAGACGGTTAGACGTTCTCGATTGATGACTCGCTAGAGATCTTTGACGAAGCGGTTGAAGAGATTTTAGTATACGACCTGTTGGAGACTGTTTTTACAAGGACTGAGAGTGAACACGGGTTTATGAGCGACGATGCGACCGGTTATGCTAAGATGCTGGATTCAAGCCAGACAATAGAGGAGATGGTTGACTACATCAGCCTGGAAGTAGCCGCAGAGATTTCAGCGATGCATGATGTCGATTTTCACTGACCTGATTGAGGACATAATGGAGGTCTTCATGGACGACTTTTTGGTCTACGGATCCTCCTTCTCTGTTTGTCTTTCTAATTTGTGCAGGGTGTTGTGATAACGCCACATTTTAGCGTTTTAGTATGTTTATTTTTATTAGTTTTCATTTCATTCTTGAGTTTTTTCCGTGTGTTTTAGTGCATATTTCTATTCATATTCTTGCATTTGCATTTTAGATGTCCTAGGTTGTTTTGTGCCGTTTTTGGTTTGTTTTTAGGTGTTTAGGAGTACCTTGGATTGAAGGAGATGCTTGGAGCTTCAAGATGGATCAAAGGAAAAGCAAATGGAGCAAAAATAAGAGAATATCGGTCTCCATATCGGTTTACACACTCGATCCAGCAACCGATCTGGATTAGGAGTCAAGAACAATGCGTCTAAAGATAAATCCGGATGAATACCTTCCCGCGCCCAGATTAATCTGAGGTCTTGATGAAAGTTGTAGACAATTGAGTCAGCTTTATTTTGGCGTTGGTTTCATGGCATTTTCATTAGCCGTTCGAGAGATACAATTAATTTAGTGAAGACATATTATTACCGGAAGATACTGTGGCAATCTGAAGCTAGTGAAAGATCGACTTGTAAGAAAACCTTCCCTTTGGATTTAGCATCAGATGTCTTCATCAAAGTCATAGTAAATTGAGTTAGCTGTCCAATGAAAGTGGTTTCTCACCATTCAGGGGTGTGGTTAAAAAGATATAATCAAATTACTAAAAACATGTAAAGCATGACGGGTTTTGCACTTTCCACCATTCCCCACCACCACAACTTTTCCACCTTGAACCCAACTCATTCATTTTCAAGCCACCCATAAAGGATTGAGTGCTGGACACAATCATGTTGCAACATTATCATTCTTCTCTTTTCTTTTTCTTTTTCTTTTTCTTTTTCCTTTATGCAAGCTAATAGAACATTTAAAATTGTAGTAAGTGTGCTTTTGTATTGCTATATAAGGAGGTGCAATTCCTCTTGTAAGATCATCAACTCATAATACAAACACATCTCTTACTCAAAGCTTAAACACTCTCTCTTCCTTTCATTTTCGTTTTTCTTTCATGCCTATGAAGGAGTGCTCATGTTTTTCCAATTAGTGAAGATTTTCTCTTAAACTCTTCCTCTTTTCT
>PKMM01048623.1:119124-185042 GCA_002933915.1 Eutrema heterophyllum | reverse complement strand
TTTTAGTGCATATTTCTATTCATATTCTTGCATTTGCATTTTAGATGTCCTAGGTTGTTTTGTGCCGTTTTTGGCTTGTTTTCAGGTGTTTAGGAGTAGCTTGGATTGAAGGAGATGCTTGGAGCTTCAAGATATATCAAAGGAAAAGCAAATGGAGCAAAAATAAGAGAGTATTGGTCTTGAGATCGGTTTACACACTCGATCCAGCAACCGATCTGGATTAGAAGTCAAGAACAATGCGTCTAAAGATAAATCCGGATGAATACCTTCCCGCGCCCAGATTAATCTGAGGTCTTGATCAAAGTTGTAGACAATTGAGTCAGCTTCATTTTGGCGTTGGTTTCATGGTATTTTCGTCAGCCGTTCGAGAGATACAATTAATTTAGTGAAGACATATTATTACCGGAAGATACCGTGGCAATCTGAAGCTAGTGAAAGATCGACTCGTAAGAAAACCTTCCCTTTGGATTTAGCATCAGATGTCTTCATCAAAGTCATAGTAAATTGAGTTAGCTGTCCAATGGAAGTGGTTTCGCACCATTCAGGGGTGTGGTTAAAAAGATATGATCAAATTACTAAAGACATGTAAAGCATGACGGGTTTTGCACTTTCCACCATTCCCCACCACCACAACTTTTCCACCTTGAACCCAACTCATTCATTTTCAAGCCACCCATAAAGGATTGAGTGCTGGACACAATCATGTTGCAACATTATCATTCTTCTCTTTTCTTTTTCTTTTTCTTTTTCTTTTTCCTTTATGCAAGCTAATAGAACATTTAAAATTGTAGTAAGTGTGCTTTTGTATTGCTATATAAGGAGGTGCAATTCCTCTTGTAAGATCATCAACTCATAATACAAACACATCTCTTACTCAAAGCTTAAACACTCTCTCTTCCTTTCATTTTCGTTTTTCTTTCATGCCTATGAAGGAGTGCTCATCTTTTTCCAATTAGTGAAGATTTTCTCTTAAACTCTTCCTCTTTTCTTATTTATACAATTATGTCTTTAATTTCTGTCATTTATTCTTGTTACTTAGCTATGTGTGAGTAGTCTTATCATGGGTTAAGGGTTTGGTAGTTTATGATGTTTTGATTAAAAGATTGAAGATGTTTAAAACCAAGATTTAATTTATCCTCATGTTTTGAAAATAATCTTAAGGCTAGGAGTGAGTTGGAAAACCATTTCTTGATCTTAGATGAATCGCTACCCGGGAGGGGATTGCGATTTATCTCGTAATTTTCACCTCATGCTTTTTATTCTTAACCTATGGAAATAGAAGTCTAAGGTGAATTGTGATTAAAATGATCTTGAGTTCATTGTTTATAAATCTTTTATTTGCAATTGGAAAATTAGCTTAAATAAATGATTTATAAAAGGATTAGTATCATGGGAATGAACTAGTCTAAATTAAGTGATCATGATCTAGGTAATAAATTGATTCAAGTGTTTTAAACATCATCTCTCAATTATCAAACATCTTTAACAAAACCAAACCCGAAAACCCATGTTTTATTTTTGATTTATAATCCGATTTTTATTGTTTTCTTGTGATTTCTTAAATTTGTGCTTCATAATTAATCTGTCATTTAAATTGTCAAATTTATTTACGTTTTAATTTTTCATTAAATATTAATAGTTTTAATTATTTAGTTTCTCAAACATAAAAACCAAAAAATCAATTTCTTAGCTTAAAGAGTTTCTTGCATTCTTAGTGTATTATTCATCTCCTTGTGGTTCGATACCCATAATTACTACAACAATTGCCTTGCACTTGGGGTTTAATTAGGGATTAAAATTTGTATCCATCATGTTGCAACGCTGCGAGGAGAGACATCTGGTATTGAACTGGGAGAAGTGTCACTTTATAGTCAACGATGGAATTGTCTTGGGTCATAGAATTACGGAGCAGAGGATCGAAGTGGATAGGGCTAAAATCGAAGTAATGACTAATCTTCAGCCGCCTAATTCTGTCAAGGGGATTAGAAGCTTTCTTGGACATGCTGGGTTTTACAGGAGGTTCATCAAGGATTTTTCCAAGATCGCTAGACCCTTGTACTTTTTCCCTCCCCCAAACTTATTCTTTTCTCATTTTTCTTTTCGTAGGGCCAATGGCTGATGGAACGCGAGTATTGATGGTTTTTGTCACCGAATCCCCGGTTCATTTTAGTGCCACCCTTTTATTCTAAGGTGTAGGCGAATAGTGGTATCTCTGGAAATTTTCCTAACCTCGCTTCCAACCTTAGTGTGATCATCTCTTTCGAAGTTGATATACTTGGTTTTTACCGTTTTCTATCGTATGTTTTGGTGTTTCTTTCAAAGGATTTTCATGAATCACTGAAACAGATCTGTTAGAATAGGGAATCACATAGAGTTCTTCATCTACTGTTGAGTTTAAGGCTTAGATTAGATTGATCACCAAGTTTATGATCTTAGGATTAATCTATTCATCAAAAGTGTTTTAGATTTCCTGACAGAACTTAGATGAGTAAATTGTCATTAGCCAACGAAAGCTGATACAAAACCACAAACAATTGTCATTAGTCTTAGCTTTACTTTCTTTATGCATTCTCGTAGTGTTTCATTTGGTCTATGTGGATTCGATCCCTACAATACTACTTCGTTAGCTGTGCTCTTGCAGTAGTTACTTTTAGGGTTAAACTCTGAGTGTATCAAGTTTTGGCGCCGTTGCCAAGGACCAAAAACGTTGCCTACGAGTCTTGGACGAAAGTTCAGACTAAGAATTTATTTCTGTCATTACTAATTAGTTTTATTTTTGCCCTCTCTCATGTGTTTCAGGTGTATGACTAGAAGCAACGGTTCTGGAAATCTGCTTGAGGTGAATAACGAAGAGTTAGCACGGATAGAACGGGAAAGCAACAGGAGAAGGAGAGAGATGGCCCGCTTACCAGAAAACCGTGATTTCCAAGATCCATTTGTCGATGGCAACAATCAAAATGAGTATGACGAGGAAGGGAATCCCATAAACCCTCTCCATGCTCGCGACGATGATGTTGATCCAAACGACGCTGAAGCTGTAGCTGTTGCTGTTGCTCAAAGACAAGTTGAAGAGCAGCAGAGAAGAGCTGCTCTCGGACGTGTGCAACACTAGAGGAATGCTCGACAACCTCCTCCACGCCAAACAATTGGTGTTGTCGACACACCTCATGCATTCTACCAAGACATGGCTGCTATTCGCCCACTGCCTATTCAGAGGCAGAACTTTGAGATCAAGCCTCAGATCATATCTCTTGTCAAGAAGCACTTGTTCTATGGAAAGGCTACTGAAAATCCCATGGACCATATTGAGACATTTGAGGAGATCTGCAGCACGACTAGTGCTAATGGAGTCTTTGCGGACTATTTGAAGTGCAAGCTCTTCTCATTCTCTTTGAGTGACAGAGCTCTGAGGTGGCTTAAATCTTTGGCTCCTGGTTCATTGACCAGTTGGGAGTTAACCAGATCAGCATTCCTAGATCACTTCGACACCAAAGCTAAGACAGCTTCTCTCAGGATCAAGATCACTCAGTTCCAGCATAATGGAGGTGAATCTTTTAATGAGGCTTGGGAATGATTTAGAGAATATCTACGAGAGTGTCCTCACCACAGCTACTCAGATGAGCAAGTGTTGAATATCTTCTACGATGGAGTGGATTGGGACTTTAAGAACTCTCTTAACGCTGCAAGTAATGGTGATTTTATGACCAAGACTAAGGAGGAAGCATACCAGCTGATTGAAAACCTTGCTTCGAGCTCTAGTCATCGTAATCCTGAGTATGATAGGACACGACGTGTCAACGGTGTTGAGACAGGCGCAATGGCTGATTTGACTGCCAAAGTTAATAACTTGACGTTGCTTCTCCAAAGCAATCAAAAAGGGGTTAACTATTGCGAGGACACCGGAGATGATGAGTACAACCAACAAGCCTATGAAGGAGAACATAATGAGCAAGGCGAGGTGAACTCATGCATAATCAGGGATTTTTCAACAGGGGGTTTAACCAGAACTACAGGAATCATCCCAACCTTTCCTACAGAAGCACGAATGTTGAAAACCCTCAAGATCAGTTCTATCCACAGCATGGCGTGCAAAATCAGGGCGCCCAAAATTTTCAGCAGAAACCGTTCGTACAAAATCAGGGCGTCAGCATTTTCTCCAAAGGATTCCAGCAAGCTGGCGTGCAAAATCAGGAACATAAGCCATTTGCACAAGGTTTCCAACAGAAACAGTTCGGACAAAATCAGGGGCAGAACAGTTTCCAGTATCAGCAGTTCTCTAACCCTCAGCCTAACCTAGAGTCTAAGCTTGAAGCTATGATGCAGCAGTTGATGATAAATCAACAGAAAACGGCTAATGAAATGAATGTCAAGGTAGATGGGATGTATCAGGATCTCAACAGCAAGTACGAAGCCATCCAGACTCATGTGAGGAAGCTTGACACTCAGGTAGCTCAGACAGCAGAAGCGGTTAAGAAGCCTAGTGGAGTTCTTCCAGGAAAAGGTGAACAAAATCCCAGAAATAAGTTTGTCCAAGCAATCACATTGAGGAATGGAAAGGAGATTGAAACTGTAGCTGATCCTGAAAAGAACAAGAAGACCCCTGAGATCATAGATGTCGAAGATGATGGTGTAGCAGAAGAGACAAATACTTCAGCTAAGGCTCAGGTGGTCATTGAGGAACCTATAACTCCACCAGCACGTATCTATGTGCCTAAGGTTCCTTATCCTACACATCCAAAGAAGACACAAAAGGACCTTGAGCAAGCAAAATGCAAGGCGCTTGTGAGTGAGCTCTTTGTGAGGCTTCCTTTTGTTGATGCAGTTCAGATGGTTCTTGCTTTGAAGAAGTATGTGAAGGACATGGTCACTAACAAGATCACTAGTGAGGATGATGTGATGATGATCACAGAGGAGTGCAGCGCCTTGTTGCAAGGTAGGATGCCTAATTGGTTGATCCGGGGAGATTTGTACTTTCTGTGCAGATTAGAGATTTGACATTTGAGCGCTCTCTCTGCGATTTGGGTGCTAGTGTGAACCTCATGCCTTATTATGTTGCTAAGCGTCTTGGCCTCACATCATTCAAGCCAACTAGAATCTCTTTGGTGTTTGCTGATCGTTCTTCTCTTTGGTGTTTGCTGATCGTTCTGTGAAACTTCCACTGGGTATTCTCGAAGACTTGCCAATAAAGATTGGTAATGGCTACGTTCCAGCAGATTTCGTGGTTCTTGAGCTAGACACAGAGCCGAAAGACCCTCTCATATTGGGGAGACCTTTCTTAGCTACAGCAGGAGCCATTATCGATGTGCAGAAGGGCAAGATCGATCTCCATTTGGGTAATTTGATAATGAAGTTCGAGGTGGATAAGTTACTGAAGAAACCAACGATAGATGGGCAGACATTCTGGATTGACTGCGTTTCTGAGGCCACTGAGGGAGTGACAGACGAGATGCTGGTAGATGATCCTCTTGAGATCGCTCTGACACAAACTGAAAGTGAGTTTGGGTACTTGAGCGAGGACACAGCTGGGTATGCAAAGATGATTGATTCCAGCACGAAAGTAGAGAAAATGGTAGCTTTTGTTGCACTTGATGGAGCTGTAGAGAAATCGCCAACTGCTCAGCCTCCTGCACAAGCTGTCAATCCATGGAGCGAGCTGAAAGCTCCAAAAATAACCACTTCACACTGGGCTAAGGTACGCATTTCTTTGTCCTAACTCAACCTATCCTGTAATCATTAATGCTGGATTGAACAATGCTGAGACTGCCTTACTTTTGTGCGAACTGAGGAAATATCGTAGAGCATTAGGCTATTCTCTAGATGACATTACAGGAATCTCACCAGATCTTTGTATGCATAGGATACATCTAGAAGATGAATCGAGGACTTCTATAGAACATCAGAGACGGTTAAACCCGAATCTAAAAGATGTTGTAAAGAAATAGATAATGAAACTTCTAGAGGCTGGTATCATATATGTTATCTCTGATAGTACATGGGTTAGTCCAGTGCATGTAGTACCTAAGAAAGGTGGTGTGACAGTAGTTAAGAACGATAGGAATGAGTTAATTCCAACTAGAATTGTCACTGGCCATAGAATGTGCATTGACTATAGGAAATTGAATGCTGCAACTCACAAAGATCATTTTCCTCTGCCTTTTATTAATCAAATTCTTGAGAGATTGGCTAACCACTCGTACTACTGTTTTCTAGATGGTTATTCTGGTTTCTTTTAGATTCCCATTCATCCAGATGACCAGGAGAAAACCACATTCACATGTCCTTATGGCACTTTTGCTTATCGCAGAATGCCATTTGGCTTGTGTAACGCGCCAGCCACGTTCCACCGCTGCATGATGTCGATTTTCACTGACATGATTAAAGACATAATGGAGGTTTTCATGGACGACTTTTCTGTCTATGGATCCTCCTTTGCTGTTTATCTTTCTAATTTGTGTAGGGTGCTTAGGCGCTGTGAGGAGAAACATTTGGTCTTGAACTAGGAGAAATGCCATTTCATGGTAAATGATGGGATTGTCTTGTGCCACAAGATTTCAAAGAAGGGGATCGAAGTTGACAAAGCTACGATCGAGGTCATGACAAGCCTGCAACCACCGAATTATGTCAAAGGCATCAGGAGTTTTCTTGGGCATGCTGGCTTCTACAAGAGGTTCATCAAGGACTTCTCAAAGATTGCTAGACCTCTGACGCGGCTGTTGTGCAAGGATGTGAAGTTTGACTTTAATGATGAGTGCTTAGAAGCCGTCCACACACTCAAGGGAGCACTTGTGAGTGCACACATTGTGCAGCCACCAGACTGGGAATTACCCTTCGAGGTGATGTGTGATGCCAGTGACTATGATGTGGGAGCTGTTTTGGGACAACGAAAGGAGAAGAGGCTGCATGTCATTTATTATGCAAGCAAAACTCTTGATAATGCAAAATGCAAGTATGCTACTACAGAGAAGGAGCTTCTTGCAGTTGTCTATGCTTGTGAGAAATTCAGGACATATCTTGTGGGCTCCAAAGTCATCGTTCATACAGACCATGCTGCCTTGAGGTATATATTTTCTAAGAAATATACAAAGTCTAGACTGTTGCGATGGATGCTCTTGCTGCTGGAATTTGACATCGAGGTTAAGGACAAGAAGGGAGTCGAGAATGGAGTTGCAGATCATTTGTCCAGGCTGCGCGTAGAAGGGGAAGTCCCCATAAATGACTTTCTCCGTGAAGAAAACATCTATGCCATCGATGATGTGCCTCGAGATGCCACGTTTCCTGAGATTCCTTGGTTTGGCAAGATAGCCAATTATCTAGCTGCAGAGGTGAAGCCAGAAGGTTTTACAGGGTACAGAAATAAGAAATTCATGCGTGACATCAGACATTATTTCTGGGATGAGCCGTACTTGTACAAGCAGTGTTCTGATGGCATTTTTAGGCGATGTGTTTCAGAGGAAGAAATTCCAGGTATTCTCTTCCATTGCCATGGGTCGAATTACGCAGGACATTTCGCTACCTTCAAGACGGTGTCTAAGGTGTTGCAGGCTGGTTTCTGGTGACCCACCATGTTTCAAGATGCTCGTGCTTTTGTTTATAAGTGTGATGCCTGTCAAAGGCAAGTGAACATTAGCAAGAGAAATGAGATGCCTCAGAATTTCATATTGGAGGTTGAGGTGTTTGATTGCTGGGGAATTGACTTCATTGGTCCGTTTCCATCCTCTTATGGGAATAAGTACATTCTTGTTGTTGTGGACTATATGTCCAAGTGGGTAGAAGCAATGGCCAGTCCTACGAACGACTCCAAGGTGGTTCTCAAGATGTTCAAATCTGTGATTTTCCCAAGGTTTGGAGTGCCAAGAGTTGTAATCAGCGATGGTGGATCTCATTTCATCAACAAAGTCTTTGAGAATCTCTTGAAGAAGAATGGTGTGAAGCACAAGGTAGCCACTCCTTACCATCCTCAGATGAGTGGCCAAGTTGAGATTTCCAACAGGGAAATAAAGAGTATTCTTCAAAAGACTGTGAGCACTACGCGAAAGGATTGGGCTGGGAAGCTTGCTGACGCACTTTGGGCTTATATGACTGCTTACAAGACGCCTCTTGGTACAACCCCATTCCATCTTGTCTATGGGAAGCCATGTCACCATGGGCAGTGAAGTCGCTGAATTTCGACATCAAATCTACATCTGAGAGGAGAATGATTCAGCTGAACGAGTTAGATGAGATTCGCCACAAGGCGTATGAAAACTCAAGGATCTACAAGGAAAGAACCAAAGCCTATCATGACAAGAAGATCATCCCTAGGAACTTCTCTGCCAATGATCAGGTTTTGCTTTTCATCTCTAGGCTGAAACTTTTCCCTGGGAAGTTGAGATCGTGATGGTCTAGACCATTCACCATCAAAGAAGTGAGGCCATACGGAGTTGTTGTGTTGCTGGACACTGCAGGAGGTGAATTTGTGGTTAATGGTCAGCGCCTAAAGCCATATCTTGTTGATACCGAAATCACTGAAGGAGACTCCATTCCTCTCAGTGATCCACCTCTAGCCTAAAGGGCTCCAAAGTCAAGCTAGTGACTTAAAACAAGCGCTTGGTGGGAGACAACCCACCGGTACGTTTTCTTTTATTTCTCTTTATTTTTCTCTTTATTTCCTTTTATTTTTATTGAGTCTGTTTTACCTTCTTCCTAATTTATTTTCACACCGAGACGGTGTGAATTAAGTCTGGGAGAGGGTATCTATCGTTACTAACGCTATTTTTCTTTCTTTTGTCTTCTCTCTTGAGTCATTTTGATGTTTTCTTTGAGTCATTCAGTTTTATTGAGTCACAATTTTTTGGAGATTATGATCACGACCTTTAAATTTTTATGTGATTTGCATCTAAGTGACCATTGTTGCAGAGCTAGCTTTAGACCAGACTAATGGAAAATCTAAGGGCTGATCGGCTAATCAGAGGCATCCAGGTTTCCAGAAAAATTCAAAAAGCTTGAGCTAATTTCTGAGCTCTTCCTTTTACCTCATCATTGTGATTGGTGTCTTCAGAGCTTGACTCCTCATTCGTATCTGACATGACAACATGTGTGAAAGTATGATACTCCTCTCCCTCATTTAAAATAAAAAGCAGAAAAGATGAAATGATTTTCTTTCGGGTGAAGGGCTAGGAAAATTTCCATCGATCCCATTATTTTACTTCGAAAGAGATGATCACACAAAGTTGGAAGCGAGGGCTAGGAAAATTTCCCGCGATCCCATTATTCGCCTACATCTTTGATTTAAAAAGGGGATGAACCGGGGATTCGATGGCAAACACCATCAATACTCGCGTCTCGTAAGCCTTGATAAAAAAAATATACCCAAAGAAAAGAAAATGAGAAAATAATAAGGCTGGGGGAGGGAAAAAGTACAAAAGGTTGTGTTGTTGTCTTGTCACGATATCGAAAGGGAAAGAGTCTAGAAGGTTCTTGGCACTATGATCTTTGATGAGACCCAGCTATGATAGCTTTGGATTGTTCTGTGAAATAATGAGTTGAATCTGGGAGGCTGAGAATGCTTGCAGAGAAGTACATGGTGGTTCGATCTGGAGCTAGTTTGGCAATACATGGATCGCTAAGGTAATGGTCATTGCGGAATTCTAAAGGAAATGTGAGTCTCCGTGTTTCCAAACTTTTTCTTCTTGCTTAGTTTTCTGTTTGCTTGAGGACAAGCAAAAGGCTAAGTCTGGGGGAATTGATATACTTGGTTTTTACCATTTTCTATTGTATGTTTTGGTGTTTCTTTTAATCGTTTTATCGAGTCAAAGTCTATTTTAGAATATTATAGTCCTTTATTTAGATATCTCAGGTAAAAATGGCGTCCAAGGAGGAAATTATAGTTACGGGAGCAAAAACGCACGAAACCGTGAAGAAATGAGCAGAATCGGTCGATGCAACTCCACCAGAGATTTTCCAATCGACCGATGCAAGGAGTGCATCGGTCGATGCAGCACATCCAGAGATTTGGCAATCGATCGATGCAAGGAGTGCATTGATCGATGCAACTGGACCAGAGAAACAGCCATCGACTGATGCACCATCGACCGATGCAAGGAGGTGCATCAGTCGATGCAGGCCGACGATAAGAAATTTTTTTTTCTGATTTTCCTATTTTGCTCTGAAAACTCCCTATTTTGATCTAATTCGACCTAGACCTATATATATTCTATTTTTTAGCCTCTTTGGGGAGACCGCTTTTTTCTACGCTTTATTTTATTCATCAGAGAACTTCTGGTTTTTGGCACTTGTAAGATTTGGGGAGACGAACTTCTAACTCACATACCGGAGAAGATTTCTGAACCTCTTTAGATTTATTCTTATTGGATTATGATTTCTTTTTTATCTCTTTGTGTTTTCTTTGCTTCCATGTCTGAGTAATCTCTCTGTTAGGTTTTTAGAGTTTCAAAGGATTTTCATGAATCACTGAAACGGATCTGTTAGAATAGGGAATCACATAGAGTTCTTCATCTATTGTTGAGTTTAAGGCTTAGATTAGATTGATCACCTAGTTTATGATCTTAGGATTAATCTATTCATCAAAAGTGTTTTAGATTTCCTGACAGAACTTAGATGAGCAAATTGTCCTTAGCCAACAAAAGCTGATGCTAAGGGGATTTGTGAACTTATCAAACCTGAACTTTAATGCGTGCCTAGAATTTTAAGGTCAAACGACAGTTTCGATTCTTAGGTTGATTGGCATAGTAGTTAGTGCCACGACAGTGGGCTAGCTAGACTTTCATGTTTGAGTTCGAGAACGGTTCTTAATTCATTCCTTGTTCGATAATCTGTTTAGTGAGTCTTGATTTCCTGCGAATTACATGAAGACCTAGCGTTTTTCCTTATTGAATTTACATCCTATAATTTGTCATTTTTAGTTTTAGAAGATACAAAACCACAAACAATTGTCATTAGTCTTAGCTTTACTTTCTTTATGCATTCTCGTAGTGTTTCAATTGGTCTCTGTGGATTCGATCCCTACAATACTACTTCGTTAGCTGTGCTCTTGCAGTAGTTACTTTTAGGGTTAAACTTTGAGTGTATCAGAAGTAAAATAATGGGATCGATGGAAATTTTCCTAGCCTTTTACTAAAGAAAATCATTTCATCATTTCTGCTTTTTATTTTAAATAAGGGAGATCAGTACCATATTTTCACACATGTCGTCTTGTCAGATACAAATGAGGAGTCAAGCTCTGAAGACACCAATCACAATGATGAGGTAAAAGGAATAGCTCATAAATTAGCTCAAGCTTTTTGAATTTCTGTGGAAACATGGATGCCTCTGATTAACTGGTCAGCCTTTAGATTTTCCATTAGTCTTGTCTAAAACTAGCTCTGCAACAATGGTCACTTAGATGCAAATCATATAAAAATTCAAAGGTCGTGATCATAATCTCCAACAAGTTTTGACTCAATAAAACAGAATGACTCAATAAAACAGAATGACTCAATGAAAACATCAAAATGACTCAAAAGGGAAAACAAAAGAAAGAAAATAGCGTTAGTAACGACAAAGACCCTCCCCCAGACTTACTTCACACCGTCTCGATGTGAAAATAAATCAAGAAGAAGGTAAAACAGACTCAAAGAAAGAAAAGCAAGAAAAAGTCAAAGTTTACTTACCTGGGTCGGTATCGGTCGATGCATATCTTGCATCGACCGATATTTGTTTCTATGGACGCCCTGCATCGATCAATGCATACACTGCATCGATCGATTATCGATTCTCTGAACCCGATACCCAGATGGTATCGATCGATTATGTTCTCTTCGACCTTTTTTTTTTTTTATGACATGAGACACTTAGAATCAAAACTAAAAATTAGAAAATGTTAGTGAAAGCAAAAACAAAGGAAAAGATAAGATATGTACACTTACCGGTGGGTTGCCTCCCACCAAGCGCTTGTTTAACGTCGCTAGCTTGACTTTGGCTCGGGTATCAGTCAAGAAGAGCGTGAGAGCTTGCCCCGAAACAAGTCCCACCATCAAACATCTCCAGCTTCAGAATTCTGCTCATCATTCCCTTTACAACATCTTTTCCTTTCTCCTTCAGCTCTGAAGTGAGAATTGCTCTAACCTTTGAGAATGGCTTCGATGTTCCCTTGCACTTTACCTTATACTCAATCGAATCTCCATCACACTTCTGAGGGAACAAAGTTATATAAGCATCTCCCTTGACTCTTTTGCTTTTTACCTTCCCTTGTGCCTTAGTCTTTATGATGTCGCCCTTGCTGATGATAGGAGGATCATCTAAGACTACTTTGACTTCGTCCTCTTTATAAGGCTCTTTCCAAGGATCAACCACCAGCGTCTCTCTTGTGACAACAGTGATGCAAGATACGTGTTTGGGAGCACCTCTAGCGGGGATGGCTTTGTAGAATACCTTTTTGTCAATGATATATAGTGAGATTCTCTTATTGGGCATGTCTACAACTGCGCCCACTGTAGCCATGAATGGTCTTCCCAAAATCAAAGGCATATCAGAACCTTCACTCATCTCCACAACCTGGAAATCAGTAGGAACCAAGCAATTTCCTACATTAACAAGTAAATCAGGGATGATACCATATGGGGTTGTGGTAGAGGAGTTGGCGAACGCAAGAGTAATCTGAGGAGGCTTCATATCGGCAATTCCCAACCTCTCTGCAACAGCCTTCGACATCAGATTCACGCTAGACCCAGAATATACAAGAGATTCTTTAAATTCGACTCCGAAGATAGAACATGGAACAGCGAAATTTCTGGGGTCTTCAATCTTAGACAGCTGCTTCTTTGGTGGTGGTGTGCTCCTTGCCTTAATGAAGAGTGTTTTAATCTCTTCTAGAGTCTCTCTGTAATTCTGGAAGAAATCTAACAGAGGTCGGTCTTCCAAGGCTTCTTCAAACGAGATCTCATGGGGAATCCTCCTCACCAACTTAGCAAAACCACTCAGCTTCTTTGCACTAATAAACTTCATGAGGTGTCTGGGTGGCATAGGGTATGGCACCTTAGGAACATATGGTGGTGGGGTGATGGAAGCGTATTTCTTCTCTGCTGCAACAGCACGTGTTTCAACCTCATTCTTCAACTCATGCACAGTCTTCATTTCTCCTTGAGCAGTGATTGCATTGCAATGCTCTATGAGATTTGTCTCTACTTTTCCCGGAAGATTTCCTGGCTGTCGCTTGATTGCTTCGGCATTTTGAGCAACTTGAGTGTCGAGCTTCTTCACATGAGTGCATACAGCTTCGTACTTGCTATTGAGATCATTGTACATGTTATCAACCTTGACATTGATCTCCTTAGTAGATTGCTGCTGGTTGAGCAGAAGCTGTTGCATAAGAAGTTTAAGCTCATCTTGAGAGCCATTCGCAGAGCTCGCAGGAGCTTGGAATGGGGCTGGTGATGCTGTCTGGAAGGTGTTGAATGGTTGTTTCTGCTGAAACCCACTTTGGAAATTGTTCACACCTTGAAAGCCCTGAGAAAAACCTGAGACGCCAGCGTTTTGCACAAAAGTTTTTCCTTGGGGTTGTTGAGCTAGCTGGGGGTAGACTTGATCTTGGGGATTTTTGACATTGGTGCTTCTATAAGACAGATTCGGATGGTTTCGGTAATTCTGGTTGAATCCTCTGTTTTGCACATACCCGTGTCCACTAACAAAGTTCACCTCCTACCGCTCATCACTCTCATCTTTAGCTAATCCCTGACAAAAAAACTGCATCTCCTGTCTCCTCGCAAGACTGCACACCTCTCTGATTTCCCTTCAGCAGCAAGTTCACTTTCGCAGTCAGCTCATCAATCTTCTGCGACTCCACACTATTGACATGTTTAGACCTGTCGTATTCAGGGCAGCAATTTCCAGAACTTGCAACCAAGTTTTCTATCAACTGGTACGCTCCTTCCTTAATCTTAGTCATGAAATCTCCATTGCTTGCAGCATTAAGGGCGTTCTTGTAATCCTAATCAACTTCATCGTAGAAGATGCTTAACATCTGCTCATCTGAGTACCCATGATGAGGGCACTCTCTGTGGTACTCTCGAAATCTCTCCCAAGCCTCACAGAAAGACTCACCCACATGTTGTTGAAAAGTAGTGATTTTCTTCCGCAATGAAGCTGTCTTTGGCTTGGTGTAGAAATGATCCAAGAATGTAGCTCTGCATTCATCCCAAGTAGTCAATGACCCAGCAGAGAGCGACTTCAGCCATCTTAGTGCCTTGTCTGCCAGAGAAAAGGGGAAGAGCTTGCACTTGAGGTAATCAGCTGGTACCCCATTCGACTTGGTAGTACTGCAGATTTCTGCAAAATTTTCGATATGGTCCATAGGATGCTCTACAGGCAGACCATGGAACACGTGCTGTTTCACCAATGCAATCATCTGAGGTTTGATCTCATAGTCTTGCCTCGTAATGGCTGGTGGACGGATGGCAGCTCTAAACATAAATGATTAAACACCAGTTTCGAACTCAAACATAAATATCTAACCAATCTAATTCTGTGGTATTGATTACTAAATCTAGCAACCTAAAATCCTAACTTCCGTTGGCATAGAATTCTATATCAGCATTAACGAATAGGTTCAATATGTTCACGAATCGCCTTAACATCAACTTCTGCAGGCTAAGGACAATTCGCTCACTTATGTTCTTTCTAGCAACCTACGACACTTCCGTGGTATAGATTAAACCCTAGATCAGAGACTAAGTGATCAATTCAGCCTAAGCAATAAACACAACAATAAGCGAAAACCTCAAAAGATAAATCCTTATATGTGTCTAATTCAATGATTCATGGATCCCTTTGAAAACCTTAAACCTAACTATGAAATCTACTCACACATAGTTGCAGAGAATAAGCAAAGAGATATGAGAGAAATCATAAAGAAATTCAATAGATAAATAAGAGGGTTCAGAAATCTTCTCCAAGTTTGTCAGAAGTGGTTCAGAGATCCTCTCCCAAGCATAGCCTCAAAAGTGGCTTAAAAATAAGTATATATAGGTATTGGGTCGAATTAGGTTAAGTTATGATGATTCTAGGGCAAAATAGGAAGTTTGGAAACTACAGAAACTGCCTTTTTCGCGTCTGGGAAGTGCATCGGTCGATTTTGAAGTTTTTGGACATGTGCATCGATCAATGCAAGGCTGCATCGATCGATGCTAGACTCCTTGTTCCGTGTATGCTTCTTCTGCGAGGCAGATTGACATGTCTTCAGTCAATCGGGTATAACTTTTGATCGCACCGTTGGATTGTCTTCAAACCACTTGAAAATGAAAGCTAATTCACAGCTATATCTTGTGTCAACATTTCAGCTCAATCCATCGGTGGGAAGTCTTCCAAAGAATGTCATACTTCTGACATCTCTGCATGATTCTGCATCTCCATATACTCATTTTCACCCAAAACGGCTCTTTTTCTCCCAAAGTCTCCTAAAACCTGAAAAGACTCGATAAAAGACTAAAAGACTCTAAAAACACACTTTGACTCAATAAAATACTCAAAAGAGACACCAAAACATGTGTTAGAAAACGGTAAAAACCAAGTATATCAATAATAATACTTTCAGTGAGATAAAAGGAATTAGGAAGCTCAGGATAATCAATCCAGATAATTCTACTGTGGTTTTAACAAATGTTAGATACATGCCTACAATGGGAAGAAACCTAATATCGTATGGTCAGTTAGAGAAAAGAGGTTGCACTTATGAAGGAAAAGACTTCACTGTGAATTTTTCTAAAGATGGAAAGAAAGTTATCTTTGGCAAATACAAGGATGGGTTATACTATCTACAGGGTTCAGTCATTGAAGGGGAAACTGCAACAATGGGAAGAGCTGAGGTAAATCTGACCAATAGGTGGCATTCTAGATTGGGACACATGAGTTTGAAGAACATGAATCTGCTGGTTAAAGGAGGTCATCTAAGCAATAAGGAAGTTCACGCGTTGGATTTTACAAACAAAGTTTTCCAACAGGTAAGCATACATCAACAGAAAACTTGGAATATGTTCAGTGATCTATGGGTTCAGTTGCAAATGCTGGGAGTTTGTCAGGCTGCAAGTATTTTCTTACGTTCATTGATGATCACTCCAGGAAGGTCTGAATCAGTTTTTTGAGGGGTAAGGATGAAGTGTTTGAAAAAATTTCAGAATGGAAACTGTTAGTTAAGAATCAGACATGAAAGAAGATTAAATGTTTCAGGACATATAATGGTCTGGAATTTTGCAACAATCAGATGGACAAGTCATGCAAGGATTCAAAGATCCGGAGGCACATGACTTGTACATATACTCCACAGCAAAATGGAGTTTCAGAGAGGATGAATATAACTATTTCGGATAAGATCAGATGCATTTGCTTCGTCCAAAGATCTCTTTCCATGAAATTGTTGCCGAGCTGGCTTGGAGCAGGGATAGTCTCCGCGACTTGTGTTCCTTCATGCACCGAGGCGGTTTCGCCACTAATGATGTGAGCCAAGGCATCGGTTCTTTTAGTTCGGATTGTCTCGCCATTGGTATTTTTGATCGTTCTTCCGAGATGATTTCCTGCATGCTCGGAGGTTTGTTGCTTTGTTCTTCGATCCGACCGAGGTGGGTCGGATAAGGGTGGCCTCGGTGCCGCGGGTGTCACCTCTCCAGATGAGGGTAATGGTGGCAGTCCTCCGTTAGCCGAGGTGGTCATGGGTGTGGAGAAGTCGAGGATTGTCGGTTTGAGGCCGAGCCTTCTTGTGAAATTTCTTGGAAGCATATCCGGGCCGAGGTTTTCAGTTGGCCAGTCATTGGTTCGACCTCCCGAGATCAGCGTCTTGACTTTCTGATAAGATTTTGTTCAGCTTATCCTGCTCCTCCGTCTTCTTTAGCAGTGAGGTGATTATGTCCTTTAATTCGGCTAAGGGCGCCGAAGTTATCTCCATGGTTGCTCTGGGAGTATCGCTGAGATCGACCGTTCCTCTGGTTGTACCTCCAACGTTTTTGTTCATTTCATCGCCGATTCTCTACTGGTCTCCGGCCATATCTTTTGATCTCGTTTTTGGTATTTTCGCGAGTAAGAAAGCTTCTATTCCCCCACAGACGGCGCCAAAATGTGAGAGTCGAAACTCGCACAATCGATTTTTGTCAAAGACTTTAGTGGGAACAGAAGTTTCAGAGGAAAAACACAAGCAGAGATCCAAAGATGGTTTTTTATTATTGTTGTTTGTAAGCGTATGAGTACAAGAGTCAAGTTGCTAAGAGCTTTTTCTAGGATTTCCAGATGTGGCATTACAAACGATTATGAATGCTGTTTATATAAGTTCGTATGCGAGGTTCTCGGAGAAAAGGAATATTTCCTTTTCACTTCGCGCGGCCACCGACTAAGTTAGGGTAATCGATGACCTGGGCCTTTAGCTCGGCTCCGGAGAGTTTGGTGAGTGGGCTATGTTTCGGCCCATGGAACATTCGTCTTGGCCTGCTTGTAATCTGGTAGGCTCGGTTCTACTTTTAATTTGAGGCGGGATGAGTTGATCTGCTCCGGCTTGATCTTGCGCTAGTTGAGAGATGTTGTCGCTTCGGCCTCGGCTCGGCCTTATTCTTCTCAAGACAGGATTGCAGAGGTGAGGCCTCGGGCGGATCATGTGAGATCGTCTTATTGTGGCCCAGAAGCTCTCTAGCTTGGTATCTTCGGCTCCAAACTATCATTAATCTCGAATGGGTGGAAAACGACCCCAACACTCGGCAGCCCGTTTTGTCGTTTCTTCCACCTCGGCAGTCCTTTTTGCTGCTTTTTCCGCCTCAACAGCTCTCCTTTCTGCCTCCTTCGCCTCAAGCTCTTTCTTCGCGCGAATCGATAATCTCGCCATGCTCGTCAAAGTACCTTCGGCTGGTGGAGGATCTGAGTTCACCGGAACACCATCACGAACAGCTCGGGCCCTCTCAACTCTCTCATACGAGAAGTCTTTTCTCTAGTCGACTCTCTCGGCTGCTAGGATCGTCCACCGCTCGGATAGATCGTTCGGGCTCGGAGGAGACGCGTTACGAACTGCAAAAGTAAAAACACGAGGTCAGTTAGGATATTGGATAACGGACCAAGCCACGAATATGCAGAGTAACTACCAAGTGGCCTCCAGCTCGTCTTGACCAAATTAAGGCAGTCCCGATCAACGGAGGCCTTGGAGATTCGGACAAAGAAGAAGCGGCTACCCCAATTATCGTCTTTGCTCGGGAAATCCCTGATGATCCTAAAATCAGGTTTATTGGAGATGTAAACTTTCTCCAAGCTAGGGACTCTCCGGATCTCTAGGAGATTCTGAAGGTGGTTAATATTAACCTCAACACCACACTCAATGCACCTGACTTGAATCCCTATCAAGTGACGAAGCCCCCGAGGCGTAACTTGACCTAGGGCAATTCCATGCTTCCAAAGGTATCGAAGAATAAGCCTCGGGACTGGAAACCACATAAAACACAAGGGAAAGAAGCTCTCGTAGACGGTGAAGCAGTTCGGGGGAGGATTATTGGGTCAATCAGACGAACAGGGAAGAATAAATTCTTCCTCCTTAGATATACCGAAGCGTCGTCTTAACTCCACAAGAGACCCCTCGGTGGGAAGAGTAGAGCCAGGAGGAACGTCTTCTCTTTTCTTTCGACGTTTGGACTCCGGCGCAGTTTGTTTTCTCAAAGGGCATGCTCGCTGGCTCGACATTGTACGTTCTAAGTCGGCAAATTCTTGCAAATCCGCGGACAAATTTTCCCTGGAAAGATCTATCACCACGGGTAATCTATTAAACTCGGGATCGGGTGTCATAGCTGAAGAAACAGCCGCCTCGTGAGACCTATCCACCTCGTCACCACTCACGGAACGATGACCGAGCTAAGCAGAAGAATTTCTCGAATCGGCCGAACCATTTGAAGTATCAAGGTTTGACATCACGCCTTGGTAGAAGATGATTAAACTCGGATCAATGAAGATATATCGGAAAGATATGATGATAGATCGGAAAATTCAAAGGCTCGCCGGACCGTTTAGCTAGGATCGAACAAACTAAACGGTGCGGCGATGAATCAGAAAACCCTAACCGGAAAGATAAATAAAAGGAGAGCGGAGAGAGCTATCTGTTTTTCGGAAGATTGATAAATGCGAAGAGTAAAGGGAATGAAGAAGACGTCTCGCTATTTATAAATAATTCGGCGCGTGGATGCGCTTGACCTAAAAAACTAGCAGAAAACGCTTGCGATTCCCGAGGCATTTAAGGCGAAACGTTTGAGTACACTAACAAATTTCAACAAGCACGAGAAAGCCGATAAAAGATATACCCCGAGATGCACCGAGGCAAAAGAGCATTATAAAACCTTTAAGTCTATCTCCACTTCGGTCAAAGACGGCACGGCGTCGACAAAAAGGGTCCTTCGCTTCGTCAAAACTAGAATCGGCGCTGTCTCGACAGCAAACGTCAGTAGTCAGCTCGGCGTCATTTCAATTCGATAGTTAACCTCGACGCCAATGAACTTCACCTCATCACAATCGCTCCCAAGTCTGACGAGCTTGGGGGCAAACTGTTGGGGTCGGTTTTCACCTGCTCGAGATTAACGATTCAAGAGACAACAAAGCGTACCGAGCCGAGTGGAGAAGAATGGCATACCGAGCCACAATGGGACGACCTTGCGGGATCTACTCCAGAGGCCTCGTCTCGGCAAATCTACCTTGAGAAGAATAAGGCTGAGCCGAGGCCAAGGTAATTTTCTCCCAACCAAACCGAAATCGAGCTGGAACAAACCGCTTTGTTTCGCCACAAACCGCTTTGTTTCGCCATGAACCAGAAGGAGAAACCGAGCCCGTCAAATTACAAGTGGGCCAAGACAAACGTTCCATGGACCAAAACGAAGTCCATTCACCATCTCTCATGGGTCGTACTAAAGGCCCAGATCGTCCAGTACCCTAGTTGGCAGCCGCATGAAGTAAAAGGAAATATTCCTTTTCCTTCCGAGATTCTCGCCAATGTAAACTTGTATAAATAGTAGTCATAATCCATGGTAACGACACATCGAAAATAGCTGGCAAAAGCACTTAGCAATATCTCTCATCATCTTGTACTGAAAAGCTTATCAAATCAGCAATAAAACCATCTTTGGATCTTTACTTGTGTTTTTCCTCAGAAACTTATGTTCCCTTTAAAAAGTCTCTTACAAAAATTGATTGTGCGAGTTTCGACTCACACATCTAGCGCATGCTTTTTCGTAAATCAAACTAGTAAACCAAATTTTTAAAACCTAAGCGATTACTCCCAAACGATGGGCCTATATTCAAAAGACTAAAAGAGATTGAAAACTATAGGAACAAGCACAACAAACTACACCATGTACTTCCGCTCCAGCTTTGTCTCGACGAAATCCACTTCTGATGAAATACATATACCTCCGATAAACCTACAAACCAACAACATGACAAAGGCTTTCAGTGCCGATGATGGAGCGCCGAACACCGGAACCGAAATCTTCTTCCTTTTTTCCAGAACTTTTGTTAACAAAATTAAAATATACAAAATAACAAGAAAAGTGTGATTTTGCATATATATATAAATGAAGGAGCAAGTGGGCTCGTAGTTGTCACACATCTACTGTCATCTTACCGGTGTCGAGTTCGACTCTACCCTTCTTTTCTAAAGTATTGGGCTATTGGGCTATTGGGCTATTGGACCGGCCCGTTGTGGTCTAGATGACAAAAAAATATATATATAAATGAATCTTTAGTTTTTTCACTGTCTTTATCGCCGAAAATACTAACTCTTGGTTGATAGATCTTATATTTGTTCGCGTCCAACATCTAGAATTTTTAGTTTTACATTGTAGATGTTTGTTGACTTTTAAGTACTGGTATGGCTTGGTCTAACATTTTCAGTGCTTTTTGTCTCCCCGTTATCTAACCATTACAGCTTCGTCGGCACTACTACTACACATTTATGTTTATTAATAAGTTTTGCTTTTTGCTTCTTATTTTATTTTATTTTTACCTCAAACTTCAATTTCATTAATCCAAAATATTAAAATAACACTCAGGTTTATCAACGTCAACTAACGGTTGCAATTTGTAACCAAGTTGAAACATCAGTAATTAGCTTTCCCAGACCAATAGCAAGCTTATTCCTACCCGACCATGTTTGAGTTGTATCTAACCTAATTTTAGCTTCTTAAAACATTACTTTGAATCTACGTTAGCTTCCTTTTGTTCGTAAACCCAATTTTTTGAAGATGATGAAGATCTCTCATTCTTTAAAGAGAAGATTTTAAATCTCTTCTTTACTTTATGCAAATATGCAATTAATCATGTCTTCCATTTTTTTTTTATTGTCTTTAAATGGCTCTTTTGATGTGTGAGTTGTCACCCATCTTGAGTCTAGAGTATATCATATGACATTTATGATGCAAGAATTATGCTGACCACCTAGCTCCAGAACTCAGTGCATTTTATGCACCAAATACATCAACTAAGTCTAATATGGTATTGTGACTTTGCCTCCGAAATTAGATCGCACATCTTTTTTGTTTGCTCTGGTTTTGTGCTCTGTTTTATTTTTCGTTTTAGGCCTCTATTGTAATTCCTCCTTTTAAGTCAAACCCTAGGCATCTACCCAATTGNAGTGTTGAGACTAGCTAGAGCCTCCTAAAGGTGGAAGAAGAAGCATATGTTACTTGTATTCTCATTTCTGTAAAGAAACCTCAAATTCCCTATGAAGATTCGTAAAACGGAATTTTGAGTAAGACACACAAACGGACCGTTTACGAGACGAAATCCCGTTTTTCGATTTTTTATAGGGACTTTGAGGTTTCTTTAAAAAAAACGAGAATATAGGTAACATGCTTCTCCTTCCACCTTTAGGAGGCTCTAGTTCCTATTTCTAGTCTTAACACTCCATCTTGTCTATCTTACTCAATAACGGTCCGTTCTTGGCATTTTGGCCATATATTGCCGTTTTAGGTCTGAATTGGACCGTTTACTAGACGAAATCCCGTTTTTCGAATCTTCTTAGGGACTTTGAGGTTTCTTTAAAGAATTACCATACAAGTAACAGATGCTTCTCCTTCCACCTTTGGGAGGCTCTAAGTAGTCTCAGAACTTCATCTTGTCTGTCTTACTCAATAACGGTTTTTTCTTAGCATTTTGGCCATATATTGCCGTTTTGGGTCTGAGTTGGACTCTTTACTAGACGAAATCCCGGTTTTCGAATCTTCATAGGGACTTAGAGGTTTCTTTAAAGAAATGAGAATATAAGTAACAGATGCTTCTCCTTCAACCTTTAAGAGGCTCTAGTTCCTATTTCTAGTCTCAGCACTCCATCTTGTCTGTCTGACTCAATAACGGTTCGTTCTTAGCATTTTGGCCATATATTGCCGTTTTGGGTCTGAATTGGACCGTTTACTAGACGAAATCCGGTTTTTCGAATCTTCATAGGGACTTTGAGGTTTCTTTAAATAAAACGAGAATATAGGTAACAAATGCTTCTCCTTCCACCTTTAGGAGGCTCTAGTTCCTATTTCTAGTCTCAACACTCCATCTTGTCTGTCTTACTCAATAACGGTCCGTTCTTGACATTTTGGCCATATATTGCCGTTTTAGGTCTGAATTGGACCGTTTACCAGACGGAATTCCGTTTTTTGAATCTTCATAGGGACTTTGAGGTTTCTTTAAAGAAATGAGAATATAAGTAACAGATGCTTCTCCTTCCACCTTTAGGAAGCTCTACCTAGTCTTAGCACTCCATCTTGTCCGTTCTTAGAATTTTGGCCATATATTGCCGTTTTGGGTATGAATTGGACCGTTTACTAGACGATATCCCATTTTTCGAATCATATAGGGACTTTGAGGTTTCTTTAAAAAAAACGAGAATATAGGTAACGGATGCTTCTCCTTTCACCTTTAGGAGGCTTTAGCTAGTCCCAGAACTCCATCTAGTCTGTCTTACTCAATAACGGTTCGTTCTTAGCATTTTGGCCATATATTGCCGAATTGGGTCTGAATTGGACTCTTTACTAGACGAAATCCCGTTTTTCGAATCTCCATTGGGACTTTGAGGTTTCTTTAAAGAAATGAGAATACAAGTAACAGATGCTTCTCCTTCCACCTTTAGGAGGCTCTAGCTAGTCTCAGCACTCCATCTTGTCTGTCTTACTCAATAATGGTATGTTCTTAGATTTTTGGCCATATATTGCCGTTTTGGGTCTGAATTGGACCGTTTACGAGACGAAATCATGTTTTTCGAATCTTTATAGGGACTTTGAGGTTTCCTTAAACAAATGAGACTACAAGTAACATATGCTTCTCCTTCCACCATTATGAGGCTCTAGTTCCTTTTTCTATTCTCAACACTATATCTTGTCTGTCTTAGTCAATAACAGTCCTTTGTTAGCATTTTGGCCATATATTGCCGTTTTGGGTCTGAATTGGACTATTTACTAGACGAAATCCCGTTTTTCGAATCTTCATAGGGACTTTGAGGTTTTTTTATAAGAAATGAGAATACAAGTAACGTATGCTTCTCCTTCCACCTGTAGGAGGCTCTAGCTAGTCTCAGCACTCCATCTTGTCTGTCTTACTCAATAACGGTCCGTTATGAGAATTTTGGCCATATATTGCCGTTTTGGGTCTGAATTGGACCTTTACTATACGAAATCCCGTTTTTCGAATCTTTATAGGGACTTTGAGGTTTCTTTCAAGAAATGAGAATAGAAGTAACGGATGCTTCTCCTTCCACCTTTAAGAGGCTCTAGTTCCTATTTCTAGTCTCAAAACTACATCTTGTTTTTCTTAGTCAATAACGGTCCTTGGTTAGCATTTTGGCCATATATTGCCGTTTTGGTTATGAATTGGACAATTTACTAGACGAAATCCCATTTTTCGAATCTTCATAGGGACTTTGAGGTTTCTTTAATGAAATGACAATACAAGTAACGAATGCTTCTCATTCCACCTTTAGGAGGCTCTAGCTAGTCTCAGCACTCCATCTTGTCTGTCTTACTCAATAACGGTTTGTTCTTAGCGTTTTGGCCATATATTGCCGTTTTGGGTCTGAATTCGACCATTTACTAGACGAAATCCTGTTTCTCGAATCTTCATAGGGACTTTGAGGTTTCTTTAAAGAAATGACAATACAAGTAACATATGCTTCTCCTTCCACCTTTAGAAGGCTCTAGCTAGTCTCAACACTCCATCTTGTCTGTCTTACTCAATAAAGGTCCGTTCTTAGCATTTTGGCCATATATTGCCGTTTTGGGTCTGAATTGGACCGTTTACTAGACGAAATCCCGTTTTTCGAATCTTTATAGGGACTTTGAGGTTTCTTTCAAGAAATGAGAATATAAATAACAAATGCTTCTCCTTCCACCTTTAGGAGGCTCTAGCTAGTCTCAGAACTCCATCTTGTCTGTCTTACTCAATAACGGTCCGTTCTTAACATTTTGGCCATATATTGCCGTTTTGGGTCTGAATTGGACCGTTTACTAGACGAAATCCCATTTTTCGAATCTTTATAGAGACTTTGAGGTTTCTTTAAAAAAACAAGAATATAAGTAATGAATGCTTCTCCTTCTGATGTGATACTAGATGGCACTAAGGCTGAGGAGCTTGCACCAGCGGATGAGCATGAAGACGAGGAGATATTGCTTGTTCCAATTGATCTTATAAACAGTGCTAGAGCTAAGGGAAAATAAGTGAATTACATCTACATTGGTGGTGATCCAAGTCCAAGAATTCGAAGTGGGCTTGTGATCCAAGCTTGCACTCTTTTTCCCTATCTTGTTTTTTTCCCAATGGGTTTGGCAAGATAGGTTTTTAATGAAACAAGTTTGGATCACTAGCACTCTGGCCCACACGAAAATGAAGCTCAAGACCAGTCTGTTCATTTTCGAAATTAAAACAAAGGCCCAATCTGGCCCAATCTTATTTTTGCTGTATTTTCTTTTGTTGTGTTTCTTTTAAACCCTAGTAGACTCTCATTGTCGACATTACCTTTTGATTTTTATGAGAAAAACATTTCTTCTTCTTCTTTGGCGTAAGACAGTGATTCTCTTTCCCTTTCTGTTGGTGAGTAACATTCTGTGTGCCTTTCTCCTTTGGTGTGTCATATCCAGAGCAGATCGGCAAGGTAAATCAAAGGATCTCCATCTCCTTTGTGTGACCCATCGTATTCCCCATCCCTTGAAGCATCAATCGTTGCTTGCAAGGCTTATCCCGGTTACTGCCTAGTTCATAGAATGTCGAATCATAGGGAAATCTCATTAAGTGGTATCAGAGCTACGCTCTATACTCTGGGTAATCTCTTTCCTATCTATTTCGAATATGTCTCAGTTTTTCTTTTGGGTTTTTGTGATTTTTGTGATTGTTCAAGTACTTGTGTGTTTGTTGAGTATGTCTAGTCTTGTTTCTGTGTGATTTTCGTAGCTAGTATCATGTTTACTTGTTGATTTCGTTTCAGTATAAATTTTTAGGGTTCTTAGTGTATGCGATTTGATTTCTTAGAGATGTCTCTGCAGTTCTGTGTGTTAAATCAAGTTTTAAGGTGCTAGATTTCAAGTTTTGTGTCTCAGTTTGTTGTGTAATTGAGTCTAGTAAGAATGTTAGTTGTTTTAGTTAAAAAAAAAAATCGTTTTTCAAGTGCAGCAGTTTGTGAGATTAAACACTTTTAATGATTAACAAGTCTGTTCATGTCTAAAAACATTGTTAGATCGATTTTTGTGAAGAACTAGTTAATGGTTTCTTGTTCTATCTTGTTTCAGCTTGAGATGGATGATGAGCAAGGAGAAAACAGCAACAACAGCAAGCTGTCGATGGAAGTAATGATGGCTCAGATGGAGCAGATGATGGTAACGACTCTTGATGCTAAACTAGAGGCTGTTCGTCAACAGCTGCAACAGAATGGAGAACAAGTGCAAAGTGATCATCATCCAAGGAGAGCTCGTAGAGGAGACATAAATCAACAAAGGCAGCATAGAGATGAAGAAGCAGCAGACTATTATAGCCAAGATAGTCACGCGTCTCAGGATAGTCAAAGAAGGCATAGACGTGCGAGAGAAGACATAGCTCATCAACAAGACAACTTGGGAGGTCTTAAGCTCAGAATTCCACCATTCCATGGAAAAAACGACCCTGATACATACTTGGAGTGGGAGAAGAAGACATAACTTGTTTTTGGTTGCCAACAATATTCTGAGATCAACAAATTACGTACAGTACCAGCTGAGTTTTATAATTATGCACTCAGCTGGTGGGATCCATTCGTAACTTCAAGGAAACGCTATGGAGAATAGCCAGTAGAGACTTGGACATAAATGAAAGCTATCTTGAGGAGAAGATTTGCTCCTAGACATCCCCACCGTGAGCTACATCAAAAGCTGAGGAGTGACAAGCCAAAACATCAAAAGGAGTACGTTTCCACAATTGTCTCTCAGTCAAAGCAGAAGAGTGACGTTCCAAAGGCCCTGGAGAAGAAGAATGCTCTCAGCCAAGACACATTGTACAAATCAAAAGCCAAACCAGAACAAGCATCTGTTCAAACCAAGGCTAAGAAAAGTTATGTTTTGCACAAACATGTCTCTAATTTTCCCATCACTAGTATGATGCACTTGTCTGTGTCAAAAAGTGCTGAATCAGCTCTTACTAAGGCGTCTCCATCGAAAGAAGCAGAATCGCTAGCAGTAACACTTGCAAAGGACCAGGAGCAAACTCAAGACCCTATGCAGATCACTTTGCTCAAAAACCTACAACGAGAACAACATCTCAATTCTGATATGAGCAAAGCTGAGCAAAGTAAGTGTCTAAACTTAGTTTCAATTATTAAAACTGATATGCTTGCTCATGATGCAGGAAAAACAAATTTGAGCTCTATGCATTCTGAAAGTGAGTAGTATAACATGTGCGATAAGTTGGAGCAGATTTCAACCAAGAACCTTATGGTTCAGAATGACAACGTGCATGACAAAGAGATTGCAACTAAACCATCAAACTCTGTCGTGAATACTGGTGAGATCAAGAGAATTTGGTTATCTAAACCATCATTGCCTAAGTTTGCTTTTAAAGGAGCTCTTTCGAGATTAACTAACCCTGAACCGGTGCTGCCGAGTAAATTCATTTCTATTTTGCAGGAATTTGAAGACAACAACCCATGCGGATTGCCACAAGCCTATGAACTTGCACATCAGTGTGTCGTTGCACCAGGGGCACCCACTTAGACCGTTCTCTACATCATTCAAAACGAGCAAGGTAAGCAGCACAATGTGACTCAAAGGTATGCATTACTTTCTATGCATGAACCTAATTCGCTGGAGTTTGAACATGTTAAAGAACTTCATAGCTCTTGTTCTGACTTTAAAAACGTGTTTTCAACTTGTGAGAAGTATGCTTATGAACAACATAAAAGTTTTTTGTATAAGCAGTTTGAATCACTTGCATTTAGATGTTCATTGAGAAGTTCTGTGATTAATAGATTCCCTAAGATGATGCATTGCATTTCAAATCATAGAACTGATGAAGCTTCCCCTGTTTTGAACTCGATCATTACAGTTTTTGGCAATGTTTACATTTTGGTCTATAACAACACCTTTGATGATCAAACTGAACCAATGATATTTAAAAGGAAAACGTTTGTTGAATCAAAGAAGAATACCTATTGCATAGATAATCGTTTGTTTAGAGTATTTGTTACAAGTGCACAGAGTATGCAAGCTGAAGATGTGAAAGATCATAGACCAAAAACGTGGTGGAGTCACTTCTGGTTTAAGATGATTGATGCTCAAGTTGTATATGAACCATGGGAGTGTTATTGGACTGAGCAGTACCTTAAGGAAGCAAACCAGAGGCGATGCAACGAGATCTTTGATCCAAGGGATTGGTTTCGAATTCAAAAGAAGAGTGGACGTTTTCCAGTCCAAACAGAGCTCAAACAGAAGCCGAGAAGCAAAGAGTCATTCCCAGTTCCAAAACCGAGCAAAGAGAATGCTTATCATTCTGATCTTCAAGGTAAGTTTAATACAAGCTCAAACTATATTGATTCTGATTCATTTCCCTTTGTTGCAGATTTGAGGACAAATCCTTTTCAAGAGGAGGGGGATGATGTGATACTAGATGGCACTAAGGCTGAGGAGCTTGAAGCAGAGCTTGCACCAGCGGATGAGCATGAAGACGAGGAGATATTGCTTGTTCCAATTGATCTTATGAACAGTGCTAGAGCTAAAGGAAAATAAGTGAATTACATTTACATTGGTGGTGATCCAAGTCCAAGAATTCGAAGTGGGCTTGTGATCCAAGCTTGCACTCTTTTTCCCTATCTTGTTTTTGTCCCAATGGGTTTGGCAAGATAGGTTTTTAATGAAACAAGTTTGGATCACTAGCACTTTGGCCCACACGAAAATGAAGCTCAAGAGCAGTCTGTTCATTTTCGAAATTAAAACAAAGGCCCAATCTGGCCCAATCTGATTTTTGTTGTATTTTCTTTTGTTGTGTTTCCTTTAAACCCTAGCAGACTGTCATTGTCGACATTACCTTTTGATTTTTATGAGAAAAACATTTCTTCTTCTTCGTTGGCGTAAGAGAGTGATTCTCTTTCCCTTTCTGTTGGTGAGTAACATTCGGTGTGCCTTTCTCCTTTGGTGTGTCATATCCAGAGCAGATCGGCAAGGTAAATCTAAGGATCTCCATCTCCTTTGTGTGACCCATCGTATTCCCCATCCCTTGAAGCATCAATCGTTGGTTGCAAGGCTTATTCCGGTTATTGCCTAGTTCATAGAGTGTCGAATCATAGGGAAATCTCATTAAGTGGTATCAGAGCTACGCTATATACTCCGGGTAATCTCTTTCCTATCTATTTCGAATCTGTCTAAGTTTTTCTTTTGGGTTTTTGTGATTTTCGTGACTGTTCAAGCATCAATCGCTGCTTGCAAGGCTTATCCCGGTTACTGCCCAGTTCATATAGTGTCGAATCATAGGGAAATCTCATTACCTTCCACCTTTAGGAGGATCTAGTTCCTATTTCTAGTCTCAGCACTTCATCTTGTCTTTCTTACTCAATAACAGTCATTTGTTAGCATTTTGGCCATATATTGCCGTTTTGGGTCAGAATTGGACCATTTACTAGGCGAAATTCCGTTTTTCGAATCTTCGTAGGGACTTTGAGGTTTCTTTAAAGGAATGACAATACAAGTAACGAATACTTCTCCTTCCACCTTTAGGAGGCTTTAGCTAGTCTTAGACCTCCATCTTGTATGCCTTACTCAATAACGGTCCGTTCTTAGCATTTTGGCCATATATTGTCGTTTTGGGTCTGAATTGGACCGTTTACGAGACGAAATCTCGTTTTTCGAATCTTCATATGGACTTTGAGGTTTCTTTAAAGAAATGAGAATACAAGTAACAAATGTTTCTCCTTCCACCTTTAGGAGGCTCTAGCTAGTCTTAGCACTCCATCTTGTCTGTCTTACTCAATAACGGTCCGTTCTTAGCATTTTGGCCATATATTGCGGTTTTGGGTCTGAATTGGACCGTTTACTAGACGAAATCCCGTTTTTCGAATCTTCATATGGACTTTGAGGTTTCTTTAAAGAAATGAGAATATAAGTAACATATGCTTCTCCTTCTACCTTTAGGAGGCTCTAGTTTCTATTTCTAGTCTCAACACTCCATCTTGTTGTCTTACTCAATAACGGTCCGTTCTTAACATTTTGGCCATATATTGCCGTTTTGGGTCTGAATTGGACCATTTACTAGACGAAATCCCGTTTTTTGAATCTTCATATGGACTTTGAGGTTTCTTTAAAGAAATGAGAATATAAGTAACATATGCTTCTCCTTCCACCTTTAGGAGGCTCTAGTTCCTATTTCTAGTCTCAACACTCCATCTTGTCTGTCTTACTCAATAACGGTCCATTGTTAGCATTTTGGCCATATATTGCCGTTTTGGGTCTGAATTGGACCATTTACTAGACGAAATTCCGTTTTTCGAATCTTCATAGGGACTTTGAGCTTTCTTTAATGAAATGACAATATGAAGACTTGGTTAGATTATATACCATAACCGCGCAAGGCATTCGGCTACTAAGTTGTCTCCTTTCGAGGTTGTTTATGGTACTAACCCTTTGTCTCCAGTTGATTTAAGGCCCATAGCACAAGTAGAACATGTTTATCTAGATGGCCTAAGGTGTGGAGAGCTCTTTAAGAAGAAGAAGACCGATGGCCAAAACCAACCTTGAGAAGAAGACCGATGTCTACAAGAAAGCTGCAGACAAGGGAAGAAAGGAAGTGATCTTTGAACCAGGAGACTGGGTGTGGCTGCACATGAGGACAAAAAAATTCCCAAATAAGCGAGCTTCAAAGCTTTCACCTAGAGGCGATGGACCATTCAAAGTTCTAAGCAAGATCAACGACAACGCCTACCGTCTTGACTTGCTAGGTGAGTCTAACATTTCTGACACGTCCAATGTTGCTGACTTGTCTTATTTTGACGCAGGAGATCAAGTTTTGGGGTCAAAACCTTCTGAAGAGGGAGGGAATGATGTGGACATCGACCCTAGTGACGTACCGAGCATCATGTCGACGGTCCAAGATGGAGCCATGACACGATCAAAGATCAAACAGCCTAGGAATAGATACAAGAAGGCCTTGCACATCTACATCAACTCACTGGACCCAACTTATCCTTTGCTGCCTGACCTGAACGTCATACATGGCCATAACGGCTTAATGGAACCGAATCAAGAGCCACTGTTGGATGGCACTCAAAACGATCGATCCAGTACTAAGGCATGTAAGAATCCTCGACCAAGTGAACATTTTGAGACTAACAGTCGAGGCACTTTGTCCTTTGGTCGAACAGAAACATGTTTCATTCAAGATAGGCTACCCGGAAATCTTGCCGAGAGAAACGTTATCGTAGCCGAGAATCTAGCCCAGAGAAATCTTACCGAGAGAATTCTAGCCGAAGGAAACCTTACCATTGCCGAGAATTTAGCCGAGAGAAATCTTGTCGAGAGATTTCTTGCCGAGAGATTTCTAGCCGAGAAAAACTTACCCGTAGCCGAGAGTCTTGCCGAGAAGAACTTTGCTGAATTAGGAGACTACCAGAACGATCACATCACCAAGGGAGGTAATTCTCATCGACAAATCACATATTTTAAAGCTAATGGTCGAGATGGTTTGCTAGTAGACAGCCCAGGTTTGGATTTTCTTCACAACAAGCTTCTCGTAGCCGAGGATGACCGAGCTAAGCAAGAACAGAAGAAGGAGGCTAAGGAAGATCAAGAACTTGAAGATGAAGACTCTTCTGACTTTGGGGATACAAGAGGAGACTTCTATAACACTCATTACGTGAAGAACACACTTGCACCATAATCATCCTCAAAGAACATGCATGCATCGTCTCGGACTTCTACGCATCAATGTAAGCTTTTCAATTATTCTATTGCTCTTGCAGGTGATCTCAACATGATCAACGACTAAGTGCTGCAACAAAACGACATCATCAGCTTAGTTTTTATTAGTCGCGGACAAACTTTCCATTTTTGTATTAAATGAAACGTTGAGCTTTGTTTTAAGACTAGGGTTTGTTTCGTGTTGTTTTTCTTTAGACGTCCTGTTATTTTTGAGTCTTTTACTATTTTTTTGTGTCGAACCCTAGAAGGTTCAGCTGACGAACTAGTTTATAAGGTTCCTTTGCGGCTTTGTAGTTCACAACCTTTTTGCCCATATCAATAAAGTAGAACTTTCTTCTAAGTTAAGTGAGAAGCGATTGCTCATCTTGTTCACCGTTTGTTTGTGCGATTCAAGCAGACCTTGAGCCTTCACCGTATTAGAGACTCATAACACCTCTGTGTCGTGACATCACTCCGACAACACTTCATCTCTTGATCCCACACGAGAGGGCGACCGCCTGCGTGTTAGATTTCTTCACCATCAATCATCAATTGAACCAAGGAGAGGGCGACTGCCTGCCTTGTTCACCATCACTATCCTTGACGTGAGAGCCACCACTGGTTCTTACATCAATACTGGCTTAAGTGGTTGAACGATGATACTGAGCTCAAGATCGTCGAGCAAGTCATTATACCATTCAGCATAGNCAAGCAGACCTTGAGCCTTCACCGTATTAGAGACTCATAACACCTCTGTGTCGTGACATCACTCCGACAACACTTCATCTCTTGATCCCACACGAGAGGGCGACCGCCTGCGTGTTAGATTTCTTCACCATCAATCATCAATTGAACCAAGGAGAGGGCGACTGCCTGCCTTGTTCACCATCACTATCCTTGACGTGAGAGCCACCACCGGTTCTTACATCAATACTGGCTTAAGTGGTTGAACGATGATACTGATCTCAAGATCGTCGAGCAAGTCATTATACCATTCAGCATAGGCAAATATGCGGATCAAGTTGTGTGTGACGTGGTTCCTATGCAAGCTAGACATCTGCTCTTAGGACGTCCATGGCAGTTCGATAAGGAAGCACTACACAATGGCCTTACTAATTACTATACCTTCGTGCACAACAACAAGAAGCACAATCTTGCGCCTTTAACTCCAACTGAAGTGCATGAGATGCAAGAGGCTATGTCTAAAGGAAACAAGCTAAGTAAAACCAATCTTTATGTAACACCTAATACTGTCTTTAAATCACGTGAGCAGGTGCTACTAATGGTTTTCAAAGAAGGATTGTTTTCAGGTCAAGAAAAAACAAGATTTACCAGCTACTGTTCTAGAGCTTCTTGACAAATTTAACGATGTGTTCCCGGAAGAGATACCACCAGGATTGCCACCAATAAGAGGAATCGAGCATTAAATCGATCTAGTCCCTGGTGCACCATTGCCTAACCGATCTGCTTATAGAGTGAATCCAGAAGAAGCAAAGGAGCTGGAAAAGCAAGTTCAAGACCTAATGTCTAAGGGCTACATCCGAGAAAGCTTAAGTCCTTGTGCTGTTCTTATGCTTGTAGTGCCTAAGAAAGATGGGACTTGGAGAATGTGTGTGGACTGCCGAGCAATCAACAACATCACTGTCAAATATATGCATCCCATTCCCATGCTTGATGGCATGCTAGATGAACTCTATGGAGCAACAATCTTCTCAAAAATCGATTTAAGAAGTGGATATCATCAGGTAAGAATGAAAGAAGGCGATGATTGGAAAACGGCGTTTAAGAGTAAACAAGGTTTGTATAAATGGCTGGTCATGCCATTTGGACTCAGTAACGCGCCAAGTACATTCATGAGACTCATGAACCATATCTAAAGGCCATACATCTGTAATTTCGTAGTAGTCTATTTTGATGATATCTTGATCTATAGTACTTGTCTTGAAGATCATTTGCAACATCTAAAACATGTTCTAAATGCGCTTCGGTTAGAAAATCACTATGCTAACCTTAAGAAGTGTACCTTCTGCACTGTTCAAGTTGTGTTGCTAGGATTTGTTGTAAGTTCACAGGGTTTGAAAGTCGATGAAGAAAAGATAAAGGCGATACAAGATTGGCCAACTCCAACTATGATTGGACATGTGAGGAGCTTTCATGGTTTAGCTAGCTTCTACAGAAGATTTGTCAAAGATTTTAGTACTTTTGTTGCACGTCTCACCTCAGTACTCAAAAAGAATGTGGAATTCAAATGGGGTCCAACACAAGAAGAGGCGTTCAACAAGCTTAAAGACAACCTCACGCATGCACCTGTTTTGGTACTTTCTAACTTTGATAAAACTTTTGAGATTGAATGTGATGCTTTTGGTACAGGCATATGAGCTGTTCTAACTCAAGGAGGCAAACCAGTAGCATACTTCAGTGAAAAACTCAGTGGAGCTTCCCTCAATTATCCAATTTACGATAAAGAGCTCTATGCTTTGGTAAGATCTCTTGAAACTTGGCAACATTATCTATTGTCCAAAGAGTTTGTTATTCATACATATCATGAGATGCTCAAGCATCTAAGAGGAGAAACTACACTAAAGAAAAGACATGCTAAGTGGCTTGAGTTCGTAGAGACTTTTCCTTACGTGATCAAGTATGAGAAGGGAAAGGAGAACATTGTAGCTGATGCTTTATCAAGGAGACACGCCCTAATTAGTACAATGGAGGCTAAGATCATGGGTTTTGAGCATATCAAGAGCTCATATGAGACTGATCCTGATTTTCAAGAAATCTTCAAAGAGACAAGCAAGGATGCTCGTGGAGCATTCTATCAACACAATGGATTTTTGTTCAACGATAAAAGGATGTGCATTCCTCAAGGATCAATGAGAGACCTACTGGTTGGAGAAGCTCATGGAGGAGGCCTCATGGGACATTTTGGATGAGATAAGACTTTGAGTGTTCTTATGGAACATTTCTACTAGCCTCATATGAAAAGAGATGTGGAGAGGTTCTACGCTAAGTGCATCACTTGCCTAAAGGCAAAATCCAGGTCACATCCTCATGGTTTATATATGCTCTTGCCTATTCCTAACCTACCTTGGGTAGACACTTCTATGGACTTTGTTTTAGGCCTGCCAAAGATCAATCACAAGAATTCCATCTTTGTAGTTGTAGGCAGGTTCTCAAAAATGGCTCATTTCATTTCGTGGAACAAGACTAATGACGCTACTCAAACTGCTGATATCTTTTTCAAAGAAGTAGTGCGTTTACATGGAGTGCCGAGGACCATTGTATCAGATCGTGATACTAAGTTCCTAAGCCAATTCTGGAAAACTTTGTGGGGAAAATTGGGAACAAAGCAGCTTTTCTCAACTACTTGTCACCCCCAAACCGATGGCGAAACTGAGGTAGTAAATCATACTCTATCTACTTTGTTGAGAGCAACGGTTGGAAAGAATCTAAGAAACTGGTTATCATGCTTACCTTTCATTGAATTTACTTATCTCCTACTGTGTTTTTCCTCAGAAACTTATGTTCCCTCTAAAGTCTTGACAAAAATCGATTGTCTGAGTTTCGACTCTCACAAACTAGAGGTGATTCATAGGTGTTAAGTACCACCAAAAGTGATGAATCTAAAAATACCCGAATCGTTCATCTATAAGAGCGTGTCGCGTCGTAAGATTTCGAAAGTATACTTACGGAGTGCCGTGAACTTTTGAACCAGCGCGAACATCACGATCTTCCGCGAGGCGAAAGACAAAAGCTACTGGTCAAGTGTATCGGTTGCTGGTGCATAGGATGTACGAAAGTAGGCTACGCCATTTATTATGTTCAGTTCGTGGAGTTGAAATTTAGAAACAGTTGCTAAGAGCTTAGGGGCCGTGATTGAATCTAGCATACCCCTAGATATCCATGTCGACCTAACATCGTTTTATTATGTTTTACAAATCATTTTTCCCCTTAGTTTATGCAATCGATTTTCTTAGTCTATTTTACAAGCAATTTTCCATTTTCGAGAAAAAACCCTTATAAAAGCTTATTCTCATCTTAGACTTCCTTGCTATTCTCTGTCTAAGGTCTCGCAGAACAGCTGTCTCTCCCTGTGGATCGATACCTAAAGTACTACAATGCACGTCTGTGCACTTGCAGAACCTTTAGGTAATAAATTTAAAACCTGAAGTTTCTGAGACGAATCTGACGCTACCAAGTAGCCCTTAGAGTTAGTTTTTGTTTGATACATTCGATTTAGTCCATAGATTGATTGTATTGCCATCACAACCAGCTTCCATCCGAACATCAAGCCTTTAGACTTTGATTACTTGGTGTTCATAAGTTCGTGAGATTCGATCTTATATCATTTTGGGAAGACCTTTCTTCTACAGCTGGAGCCATTATTGACGTGAAGAAGGCAAAAATAGATCTTCATTTGGGTGAATTGATGATGAAGTTCGAGGTGGATAAGATGTTAAAGAAGCCAACGATCGATTGTTAGACTTTCTGGATTGATTGCGTCTTTGAAGCTACCGAGAGAGTAGCAAATGAGATTCTAGTGGATGATCCTCTTGAAATCGCTTTGACATAGTTTGAGAGTGAGTTTGGGTATTTGAGCTAGGATACAATGGGTTATGCAAAGATGTTTGGTTCAAGAGCGAGGATGGAGAAGATGGTAGCTTTTGTCAATCTTGATGGAGCTGCAGAAAAGTCGCCAGCTTCTAAACCTTCTACACCAGCTCTCAATCCATGGAGCGAGTTGAAAGCTCCAAAGATCGAGCTCAAACCACTTCACATTGGGCTAAGGTACACATTTCTTTGGTCCTAACTCCACATATCTTGTAATCATCAATATTGAATTGAACAATGTTGAGACTGCCTTACTCTTTGGCGAATTGAGGCTATTCTCTATATGACATTACCGGAATCTTACTAGATCTTGGCATGCATAGGATACATCTAGAAGATGAATCGATGACTTACATAGAACATAAAAGACGGTTAAACCCGAATCTAAAAGATGTTGTAAAGAAAGAGATAATGAAATTTCTAGAGGCTAGTATCATATACGTTATCTCTGATAGTTGATGTGATCATGGACGACATTCACAACATGGAGCTGGAATCATATGCTGAGCTTGTAGCTGAGAGGTGATATATCATGGTTTTTACCCCTTTTAAGCCATGATATATGTCCGTTTTATAGAGTCTTTCTACTATTTTGCAGTGTTTTAGAGTCTTTTACAGGTTTTAGCACGTTTGGAGAATAATTGGAGATATTGGAGCTTTCTGGAGCATTTTGGAGCAAAACAGAGATCATATAGCTGAGAAGTCGATTTGAAGCCTGAGTGTCGATCGATACTACTTTAGTATCGGTCGATACTCACTGCAGAAAGACACGAGTCGCGACTTTAAATGAAGAGTTGAAGAACTTTCCACCGATGGATTGAACTCAAATTTTGATACAAGACAGATCAATGGATTAGCTTTCATTTGGAAGAGGTTTGAGGTCATTTCAACGGTGCGATCAAAAGTTATGTCAGTTTTCGTGAAGACAGTCCAGTCTGGCGAGCAGTGGGTAGTGTCGGTCGATACTACCTTAGTGTCGGTCGATACTCACTGCATGAAAACAGGAAACGCGACTTTTTACAAGTCTGGAGAGTTTGCACCTTGGTCCAGAAGTCTTTAATAATTACAAGAAGCCCCAAAACGTGTTTTAACATTATAATTAGGTTTTTCAGCCACTTTTGTTGGCTAAGTTTGATTTTACTTTTGTTCTGATTAAGCTTTATTCTACTCTGGTTTTTGGAGAGACAACTCTGAACTCCTGTTTCTTATTGATTTATTTGATGATCTATTCAATCATGTTGTTTCCATTAATCATGTCTGAGTAGATCCACTGTTAGGTTCAGGGGTCTCATAAAGGTTTTCTCTGAATGTTAGGTTAATTGAATAATTAGGATTCACCATCTGAATTAGTTCTTTACCATAGGTTGTTCCCATAGCTAATTCTAGGTTGACGAATCTAGAACTTAGATCTTAGGATAATTGGTTAGGCACGAGAGTGCAATTAATTACCTGACAGAACCTAGGTGAGCAAAATAACTATTCGCAAAGAGATTTGGTTTAGTTGTTTTGTGAACAAATCAAACTTGAAATAAAAGCTGGTTTAGACTTTAGGATTCGCAAAGAGATTTGGAATTCTAGGATTTAGACTTAGATAGTTTTAGCAACGAGAGTTGGTTAGCTATACTTTAGTGATTTGAGTTCAAGAACCGTGCTAAATCTGAATCTTGCTAGTTAGTTTATCTACATTCATTGAATTCATGAGAAATACCCTGAGCCTATCTTTCTCCCAATTGATTTACAACCCTTTTAATTTACGTATTGCTTTTAATTACATATTTTTGGTTTAGCTTAATTCTGATCTACATAATCTATTGTGTGATATCTAGAGTTCTTGTGTTCGACCCCTACTTATACTTCAACAACTGCTTTAGTACTTTTAGGGTATTAATTTGAGCATATCAAGGAGCATGAAGCGGAGCAGCTTGTAGCCGAGGAGTCATTGACCATTCCTACTGACACGATGACATGATCCAAGACGAAGAAGCTCAAGGAAGCTGTTGCCGGCATACTTAGCCAAATTCAGGAGCAACCAGAATACATGAGCCAAATGGGAAATGAAGCTACAATTATGATGATTCAAGTTCAAGGAGGTTAGTGAGCTTGTGATCTAGTTTTGTGCTCTTTTTCCCTGTCTCCGTTTTTGTCCCAATGGGTTTTGCGGAGATAGGTTTTTAACGAGGCAAAACTAGATTGCCTTTCCTTAGCTCACTCGCCTACCTGAAGCCCATTCCAAGACTGTCCTATTTGCGATTTCTCATTGGCCCACCAGCATGTCTAATTTTCGACGAAGACAATTTATTTAAGGCCCATATGTTGTGCTGGCCCTTTCTTTTTCTTTGTTAATTTCCTTTGTCGTTTTGTTGCTACAAAACCTAGTTTCTGTCTTTGTCGACAAACATATTATCTTTTATCAAAAAAAACCTTTCAGTTTCTTCTTCCCCTTTGGCGCAGAGAGTGTTTCTCTTCACCATTGTCTGGTGTGTCATATCCAGATCGTTGCTCTCCTATGGTGTGTCATATCCAGAGAAGTTCAACACAGTTTCTCAAAGGTCCTCCATCCCCTTTGTGCGACATCTCTCTTCTCCACACGCCTTGAAGCTCCAACGCTTGCAAGGATTATCCTGTTCTGCCCAGATGTTAGAGTTCGATTTTAGGGAGTTTTACATTAAGTGGTATCAGAGCAAGCTCTATACTCTGGGTAATCTCTTTCCTATATCTATTACAATCTGTTCATCTTTTATTTGTTGTTGTCGCACCTGTTCTTATTTTGATGTGTGTTTTTCGTGACTGTTTGAGTGCTTGTGTGTGTGTCGAGTCTAGTTAGGTTTGTTTCTGTGTGTTTTTCGCATCATAGGTATTAGATTGAGTGTGTGTCGCACCTGTTTCATCAAAAATAAAAAAAAATAAAAAAAAAAATTAGGGTTTATCTTTGTGTTTGCAATTTGCTTGTGTTTCTGTCTCTACAATTTCAATACTGTGTGATTAGAACGAGCCTAAGGTGTTAGAGTTATGTGTTGCTATTTCGAAAATTGAGTTAAGTAAGTCAAAGCAATTTGTTTGTTGTTTTAGTTTCCAGAATCGATTTTCCAAGAGAAGCATTGTCTGTTTTAGCAGCTTGTTGTTCTAACAAATCTGTTCATGTCTAAAAATTGTTTTGAATCAATTTTTGCAAAGAACTAGTTACTGGTGATTTTTGTTCTACCTTGTTTCAGGTCGAAGATTAGTGAAGAACAAAGAGAACAAGGTGACAACAGTAACAACGCCAACAAACTATGGATGGAAGCTGTGTTTGCTCGTATGGAGAAGATGATGGATAATAAACTGGAAGCTTTCCGTCAAGAGCAGCAACAGCATGGAGAACACGTTCAGAGTGACAACCAGCAGAGAAGAGCTCGACATAGAGCACCTAGAGGAGAAGAAGATCAGCAAAGACAGCGTAGAGATGATGAGGCTGCAAGTTACTACACCCATGACAGTGATTCAACTCAAGACAGTCACATGCCTAATAGACGTGCTAGAGAAGGCAGAGCTCAGCGAGATAACTTTGGAGGTCTCAAGCTCAGAATCCCTCCATTCCATGGGTAAAATGACCCGACGCCTACCTGGAATGGGAAAAGCAAATAGAGCTCGTCTTCAACTGTCAGTATTATACTGAAATCAACCGTGTGAGAGTAGCAGCTACTGAGTTCTATGACTACGCTTTGAGCTGGTGGGATCAGCTTGTTACTTCTCGGAGATGAAATGGAGAGGATCCAGTAGAGAGTTGGACTGAAATGAAGAGGATCATGAGAAAGAGATTTGTCCCCAGCCATCACCACCGTGAGCTGCATAACAAACTCAGAAAACTTGCTCAAGGCAGCCGCAGTGTGGAAGATTACTATCAAGAGCTGGAAACACTCATGATTCGTGCTGACATTTCAGAAGATAGAGAAGCCACTATGTCAAGGTTTCTAGGAGGTCTAAACCGTGACATACAAGACAGATTGGAAATGCAACACTACGTGGAGCTAGAAGAGATGCTTCACAAAGCAATACTAGTTGAGCAGCAACTCAAGCGAAGAGACAACTCTAAACCGAGCTATGGAGCTGGAACCGTATACACTAAGCCTAGCTACAGGAGTGGATCAGCTGTTGTAAAATCACAATATCAAAGAGACGAGAGGCCTAACACCTTTCAGCGTGAAGGGAAGCAGATCATGACACCAAAACCAGAAACTAAGCCCTACGCAGCAAATCCAGATTACAAGGGTGAGACATAAGCTACAACAAGGTCTCGTGATGTTAAATGCTTCAAATGTCAAGGCAGAGGTCATTACGCCAACGAGTGCATCAACAAGAAGGTGATGATCATGCTGGATAATGGGGACGTAGAATCAGAAGAAGAGGAGCTAGAGTATGATTCATTGTCTGAGCATGAAGAGCTGCCTGCTCATGGTGAACTGTTAGTGACCAGAAGAACCTTAAGTTTGCAAACTAAGGAAGAAGAGCAAGAACAGAGAGAAAATATATTCCATACACGCTGTGTAGTTCAGGGCAAGATCTGTAGCCTAATCATTGACGGCGGAGGCTGTACTAACGTAGCCAGTGAGACTATGGTTAAGAAATTGGGATTAACTATGAGGAAGCATCCTAAGCCCTACAAACTGCAATGGTTAAACGAAGATGGCGAGATGAAGGTGAACAATCAGGTGTTAGTTCCCATCTCTATTGGGCAGTATGAAGATGAAATCATGTGTGACGTGCTTCCCATGGGTGCGGGACACATTCTGCTGGGACGACCGTGGCAATCAGATCGTAGAGTGATACATGATGGTTTCACCAATCGGCACACCTTTGTATTCAAAGGAAGAAAAATAGTTCTGGTTCCCCTAACCCTAAAGGAAGTTCATCAAGACCAGATGAGTCTCAAGCTCAAGGAAACAGAAACCTCTATTCAGAAACAATCAAATTTTTTCACAAAAGTAGGTGAGGTAAAGAAAGCTCTCATCTCTAAACAGCCTTTACTTCTGTTTGTCTTTAAAGAAGTTCTTTCCAGCTTGTCTAACCTTGCACCGGTGCTGCCAAGTGAGATGAAAACTCTATTACAGGAATATGATGATGTGTTTCCCGAAGACAGTCCCAAGGAGCTGCCACCAATTAGAGGCATCGAACATCAGATTGATTTTATGCATGGTGCTTCACTTCCAAACCGTCCCGCATACAGAACTAATCCTGTAGAGACTATGGAGTTGCAGCGACAGGTTAGTGAGCTCATGGAGAAAGGACACATCCGCGAAAGTATGAGCCCATGCGCTGTTCCAGTCCTGCTCGTACCTAAGAAGGATGGGAGCTGGCGCATGTGCGTCGATTGCAGAGCCATCAATAATATCACGGTGAAGTATCGACACCCTATTCCTAGACTTGATGATATGTTAGATGAACTGCATGGCTCTAGTATGTTCTCAAAAATCGATTTAAAAAGTGGTTATCATCATATTAGGATGAAAGAAGGAGATGAATGGAAAACTACTTTTAAAACGAAACATGGATTATATGAATGTTTAGTAATGCCATTTGGGCTCACAAATGCACCTAGCACATTCATGAGGTTAATGAATCACGTTTTGAGAGCATTCATAGGTGTTTTTGTTGTAGTATACTTTGATGATATTCTAATTTACAGTAAGAACCTAGAAGAGCATATTAATCATCTGCAATCTATTCTAAACGTGCTTAGGGAAGAAAAATTGTTTGCTAACCTTAAGAAATGTACGTTTTGCACAGATAATCTGGTCTTTTTAGGTTTTGTTGTAAGTGCAGATGGAATCAAGGTCGATGAAGAGAAAGTGAAAGCCATAAGAGACTGGCCTAGTCCGAAATCAGTAGGAGAAGTGCAAAGTTTTCACGGTCTTGCTGGATTTTATAGACGTTTTGTACAAGACTTCAGTACACTGGCCGCTCCTCTTACTGAAGTAATAAAGAAAGATGTTGGATTTCGATGGGAAGCAGCACAAGAGGAGGCATTCCAGGCTTTGAAAAACAAACTCACTCACGCCCCTCTCTTGTCTTTACCAGATTTTCTTAAAACCTTCGAAATTGAATGTGATGCTTCTGGTGTAGATATTGGAGCAGTTCTAATGCAGGATAAGAAGCCTACTGCGTTCTTCAGTGAGAAGCTTGGAGGAGCCACTCTCAACTATCTAACATACGATAAGGAGCTGTACGCTTTGGTGAGAGCTCTACATACGTGGCAGCACTACTTGTGGCCCAAAGAATTTGTCATTCACACTGACCACGAATCCCTAAGCACCTAAAAGGTCAGTAGAAGCTCAACAAGCGACACGCAAGGTGGGTTGAATTCATCGAGACATTCCCGTACATCATTAAATACAAGAAAGGTAAGGATAATATAGTTGTTGATGCACTATCTCGAAGGTACGCACTCCTTTCTACTCTTGATGCTAAACTGCTGGGATTTGAACAACTTAAACACTTTTATAATTCTGATTATGATTTTCAAGAATTGTTCAAATCATGTGAGAAATTTGCTGCTGGTCGATATTATAGGAGTGAAGGATTTCTTTTCTTTGATAATCGTCTTTGTGTTCCTAACTGTTCTGTTCGAGATTTACTTGTCAGGGAAGCTCATGGAGGAGGCTTGATGGGGCATTTTGGGATTGCTAAGACGCTGAAGGTGATGCAAGATCACTTCCACTGGCCTCATATGAAGAGAGACGTGGAGAGAATTTGTAACATATGTGCTACATGTAAACAAGCTAAGTCTAAGGTTCAACCTCACGGTCTGTATACTCCTCTACCTATCCCTTCTCATCCTTGGACTGATATCTCTATGGACTTTGTTTTAGGACTGCCTAGAACTAGAACAGGCAATGATTAGATTTTTGTTGTAGTAGATCGATTTTCTAAGATGTCTCATTTCATTGCTTGCCATAAAACTGATGAGGCATCTCATGTAGCTAGCTTGTTCTTTAAGGAGATTGTGCGTCTGCATGGCATGCCTAGGACCATAGTGTCTGATCGTGATACTAAGTTTCTTAGTTATTTCTGGAAAACGTTATGGTCTAAATTAGGAACTAAGCTGCTGTTTTCTACAACTTGTCATCCACAAACTGACGGGCATACAGAAGTTGTTAATAGGACTCTAGGAACACTTCTGCGTTGTTTGATTAAAAAGAATCTTAGAACTTGGGAAGAATGTTTGCCTCATATAGAATTTGCATACAATCATGCTGTGCATTCTGCTTCTAAGTTTTCCCCATATCAGATTGTCTATGGATTTAATCCTTTGTCACCTATAGATCTAACGCCTTTACATGTGAGTGAAAGATTAAGCATAGATGGAAAACAGAACGATGAACTTGTCAAGCAGATTCATGAGAAAGCTAGAGCAAACATAGAGGAAAAGACGAGGCAGTATGCTAAGCACGCCAACAAGGGCAGGCGCGAGATGGTCTTTGAGGAAGGAGACCTCGTTTGGGTGCATTTGAGGAAAGAGCGATTTCCAGAACAAAGGAAGTCCAAATTGAGAGTGACCTTAGTCCAGCAACAGTTTCTCCATTAATCTATCCTTTAGGCTCCAACTCGTTTGGCTCCTATATCAGATGAGCAAAGGCAACGAATTTTAACTGAGGGAGATGACTTTCTTCGACCAACTGAACCTTTAAAAGAGAGTAGTCAAGGCAGAATCCAGTTTGGACAATTCGATTTCATATTTCCTTTAGAAAATCCATTTGAAGGCCTTATCTTGACCAACAAGAGTCTTGAGCTAAAGAAGCATCTAAACAACCAAAACACTACTAGAAAAGGTAAGTTCTCTCAACCTAACCTGCATTTTAAGACTAACTGTCATGCTGATTTGTTGTTTGATCATACATGTTATGATTTGCTTCATAAAACACAAATCAGATCCAAAGGAGTTCAAATCGGATAAGGAGAAGGAATGAGGGCTGAGGGACTGTATAAACTTGTGGAACATGAACATTCTGACTTGAAGATGCTAGGGAGAATGAACCACTTCAAATCCCGACACTGCTCACTTCCAAAACATACAAAACAGGCTTGCAAGGTAAGTACACTCTAAATTCAAGTTCTTAGGTTCTAACTTAGCTTTGTTCTTGGCAGATGGTCCTGATTTGAGGACAAATTCTTTTCAACTGGGGGAGGATGATGTGATCCTGAGCAACACCAAGAAAGAAGAGCTTGAACCAGAGCATGGAACCAAGGAGCAGCTCGTAGCCGAGGAAGACTTGTTTTCGATAAAGAGAGCTAAAGCTACTAAGCTCAAAGAAGGCATTGGCGTGACACTCAAACAAAGCCAAGACCAGCACCATTCGAAGACACATCTAACCACAATGGTTATGATTCAGGCACACAGAAATCACTAAATGGGTTTGTGAATCATTTGTGTGCTCTTTCACCCTTGCTTTGGTTTTGTCTCAATGGGTTTTCCAAAGTAAGATTTTTAATGAGGCTAAATGATTCACAATGATACTGGCCCATTTTGTGGTCTTCCTCAAGCCCAGCAACACCTCATTTTTGTGTGACAAGAAGATCAAGAGTCTAGTTCAAATTCAAACTTGTGTTATATTTTCTTTGCTTGTTTTCAATGAAGAGTTAATTCTCTTCATACAAGCCTTGTTGTTTTCTTTTTATTCTCTTTGTAGACTCATTGTCGAGTTTCATCCTGGATTTGGATCATCAAACTTTTATCAAATAAACTTTCTCTTATCAAATTCAGTGTCGAAATCTCTTCTCTACTCTTGAGAACGATTCGTTGCCTTGTGCAACATCTTTATCGTGTCTCTAATCTGTTCTTACAAACGAATCGTTGGTTATGCAACATCTCTTTCGTTTACACTCTCAAAACCAGAAGTTCTATTCCGCAAAACTTCTGTCTCTATCTCAGCAAACCAGCTTCTTTGTGCGAATCCTTGTGAGAATCGTATCACAAGGACCTTACAAAGTCACTGATATGATCATGGACAGCACTAAGAAGATGGAGCTCGAACCAGAGCTTATAGCTGAGCTTGCACCTGCGGAAGAGCATGAAGCTGAGGAGATCCTGCTCGTTCCAATTGGTCACATGACCAACACTCGACTTAAGAAGAAATGGCTCAGCCCAACAACAACATTTGATCAAAGAATATCAAATGTATCAACAAATGGGTATGTGACCCATTTGCACTCTTTTTCCCTTGCTTTGGTTTTGTCCCAATGGTTTTCCAAAGTAAGGTTTTTAATGAGCCAAATGGATCACATCCCGTTGGCCCATTTGTTGATCATCATCAAAGCCCAGTGATTCACTACTATGGGTTTTTAAATCAAGTGTCGCTGTTAGCTCACAGCTCCCCAGACGGCGATCTATATATGGATCCAAAGCCCCATGGGTCTAGTTTCTAAAAACGCCAAGATCAGCACAATTGGCTCATTGAATCGCTCAGAAATAGCCCAAATATGGAGGCGCGTCAANTGCTCGTTCCAATTGGTCACATGACCAACACTCGACTTAAGAAGAAATGGCTCAGCCCAACAACAACATTTGATCCAAGAATATCAAATGTATCAACAAATGGGTATGTGACCCATTTGCACTCTTTTTCCCTTGCTTTGGTTTTGTCCCAATGGTTTTCCAAAGTAAGGTTTTTAATGAGCCAAATGGATCACATCCCGTTGGCCCATTTGTTGATCATCATCAAAGCCCAGTGATTCACTACTATGGGTTTTTAAATCAAGTGTCGCTGTTAGCTCACAGCTCCCCAGACGGCGATCTATATATGGATCCAAAGCCCCATGGGTCTAGTTTCTAAAAAAGCCAAGATCAGCACAATTGGCTCATTGAATCGCTCAGAAATAGCCCAAATATGGAGGCGCGTCAAACTGATCAATTTTCAAATTCTCCACTCTCAAGACCACCAAGGAAACCGCCTCTTTGTTTCAAGGACACTCCACTCGACCACCCCTTGCATAATCAGACCAAACCAAAGTCAAGGAGCAGCCTCCTTAAAGTCTGCAAGACACCACTCAAGAACAGCCTCCTTAAATCACTCCATCGCCACCCTCAAATCAAGGAAGCTGATTCCACTTCTTTCTTTCTTTATGATTTTCGATTTGAATTTGAAATGCAAGTGTTTTGTGTGTTTGTAACCATAGCTGGTGGCTTATATAAGCACCATTTTGTTTCCTTTGTAAGATAACCAACTTTCATATTTTTATCAAAAATGTTTCCTTTTCTTTTGGGTTTAAAGAGTGATTATCTTCCTCCTTAAGTGCTGGTGTGTAATATCCAGTGTGTCTTTCTTCTTTGGTGCGTCAAATCCAGAGCAGATTGACTTCGGTATATCAAAGGACCTTCCGCCTCCTTTGTGTGACCATTCCTTCCACATCCCTTGAAGCACTTGTGCTTGCAAGGCTTATCCAGTTCATTCCCAGTTTTAGAGTGCCGATTTTGGGAGAATCATATCAGTCAATTAGGTGGTTTACCCAGGGGTATACGAACTCGCCAACATGTCCGACGTTCCTATCCCAAGATCATGGAACACAATGCACCTCAAGAAATACTATCACTAAAACCACCATGTCCTAAACATGAACTACGAGATGGCTTGATCCCTGAAAAGGGTACGTAGGCTACCAATCTTCGGAGAGGTTCAGCTGTCCCCCTTCCAAAACGGGGGGGGGGGGGGNCGCGCGTGGGGGGGGGGGGGGGGGGGGGTTGGGTGGGTACGTATACACATACTCCCATCTTTTGTAAACGCGACTTTTTGCACTAAGTTTTCATCAATACATATTACACTTGCACTCATCATTCTCGTCTGTTGCTGGCCCCAACAACGAGCTCACACATCCTCTTTAGATCTCAACCCACATCCTATTAAGGATCACGGCTCCTCTACAATCCACCACGAATTAAGAGCGCTATATAAACTTAAGGCGGGTATATTTGGACCAGAGGAAGGTAAAAATATACCTCGACCAAACCACACAATTTTACTATCGAAACGGGAATGTAAGCCGAGTCCACATCACAAGTGTTTAAAGCAGAGCGCATTAACACAAATAGACACAACGACTACAAAAAAGATTTGAAGCGAAACCAACGATTACACTACCCCAAGGTGGCGACGCGTATCGTACTCATTTCAAGAAACACACTATCATCTCAAATGGAGGACGTCTTGGAAATCACGGCTCGGTATTGTTTCAGTTTGGCTGTTCATCTTGACCTCGATAACTCCTACCTTGTCACAATCGTTCCCGATTCTGACGAGCTGGGGGGCAAACTGTTGGGGTCGGTTTTCATCCATTAAAGATTAACACTTCGGACAACGAGATATACCGACCCGAGCCGAAGCATGACAGCTGAGTTTCGACCCTCAAGGCGTCTCACCTCGTCTGAATAGAGAAGAGCCGAGGCGAAGTAGAGAATGACCTCCCGCTCGGGCCGAGGCTAACTTTAGACAAGCCAGTTTGTCCCAAAGGAATAACCGAGCCCATTCGAATGCAAGTGGGCCGAGAGGAATGTCTATGGGCTGAGGAACAAGTCACTCGCCAGCCTTTTTGGGCTGAACTAAAAGCCCATATCATCTTTTGCCCTAATTAAAGTTTCAGTCGACAGCCGCACAAAGGAAGAAGGAAACATTCCTTTTCTTCCGTGATTATAACCAATAATGCCCGTATAAATTGTGCTCATAATCACATTTGTAACATATCTTGAAACCTTAGCAATAGCTCTAAACCCAGTTGTACTAAAACGCCTTCGAAGAGCAATAATAAGAAAACCATCTTTGGATCTCCTACTGTGTTTTTCCTCAGAAACTTATGTTCCCTCTAAAGTCTCGACAAAAATCAATTGTGTGAGTTTCGACTCTCACAAACTAGAGGTGATTCATAGGTGTTAAGTACCACCGAAAGTGATGAATCTAAAAATACCCGAATCGTTCATCTTTAAGAGCGTGTCGCGTCGTAAGATTTCGAAAGTATACTTACGGAGTGCCGTGAACTTTTGAACCAGCGCGAACATCACGATCTTCCGCGAGGCCAAAGACAAAAGCTACTGGTCAAGTGTATCGGTTCCTGGTGCATAGGATGTATGAAAGTAGGCTACGCCATTTATTCTGTTCAGTTCGTGGAGTTGAAATTTAGAAACAGTTGCTAAGAGCTTAGGGGCCGTGATTGAATCAAGCATACCCCTAGATATCCATGTCGACCTAACATCGGTTTATTATGGTTTACAAATCGTTTTTCCCCTTAGTTTACGCAATCGATTTTCTTAGTCTATTTTACAAGCAATTTTCCATTTTCGTTCTTTACATTTTCGAGAAAAAAACCCTTATAAAAACTTATTCTCATCTTAGACTTCCTTGCTATTCTCTGTCTAAGGTCTCGCAGAACAGCTGTCTCTCCCTGTGGATCGATACCTAAAGTACTACAATGCACGTCTGGGCACTTGCAGAACCTTTAGGTTATAAATTTAAAACCTGAAGTTTCGGAGACGAATCTGACGCTACCAAGTAGCCCTTAGAGTTAGTTTCTGTTTGATACATTCGATTTAGTCCATAGATTGATTGTATTGCCATCTCCACCAGCTTCCATCCGAACCATCAAGCCTTTAGACTTTGATTACTTGGTGTTCATAAGTTCGTGAGATTCGATCTTATATCATTTTGGGAAGACCTTTCTTCTACAGCTGGAGCCATTATTGACGTGAAGAAGGCAAAAATAGATCTTCATTTGGGTGAATTGATAATGAAGTTCGAGGTGGATAAGCTGTTGAAGAAGCCAACGATCGATGGTTAGACGTTCTGGATTGATTACGTCTTTGAAGCTACCGAGAGAGTAGCAAATGAGATTCTAGTGGATGATCCTCTTGAAATCGCTTTGACATAGTTTGAGAGTGAGTTTGGGTATTTGAGCGAGGATACAATGGGTTATGCAAAGATGCTTGGTTCAAGTGCGAGGATGGAGAAGATGGTAGCTTTTGTCAATCTTAATGGAGCTGCAGAAAAGTCGCCAGCTTCTAAACCTTCTAAACCCGCTCTCAATCCATGGAGCGAGCTGAAAGCTCCAAAGATCGAGCTCAAACGACTTCACATTGGGCTAAGGTACACATTTCTTTGGTCCTAACTCCACATATCTTGTAATCATCAATATTGAATTGAACAATGTTGAGACTGCCTTACTCTTTGGCGAATTGAGGCTATTCTCTATATGACATTACCGGAATCTTACTAGATCTTGGTGATAAATAGATTTTTATTATGCTCATATCAATTCCTCTATGCTTGTCAGTGTAGCATAAGAGGTGTCAATCCATAGGGGTTAAGATCAATGCACTAAGAATACATGAACCTTCCTAAGCTAGAGCAAATGTTTTTGGGTTTTTATGTTTTTAGATTAAGAAAGTAAAATGCAAGAAAGAAAACAAAGGCTAGAAGTGTTGGAAAATGAATTAACTATCAAGAAGATGATTAATGAACAAACAATGATGATTTAGATTGAATTAAACACTATCCTAGAACATGGAATTCACAATTATGACTAATCCACTCTCGTGGCACTAATCACTTTGTTAATCACCAAATCAAGAACAAACTCTCGTTTGTGATAAGATGATTAACAAGCTTTAATCTCCAATTCCACTTAGTTCACTAATCACCCTAGACATCAACTCTCATTGGCTAGGCATGAAAGGCTCACAAAAGGTTTGGTTCAAGCATTTCATCGAACACCTCTCGGGCGTGAAACGCCTAAGCTCTAGTTTTGATCTCTCAATCCAAAACTAGCTTTAAGATCAACCTAAGTGAAGGATCTAACAAGATGTAACCTAAATCGTCATCATCTAATCATCAAGACAATTGACTAACGATGCTAATACACACAATCAATGCTATTCCTTAGGTTAAGATCACTAATTATGACTAATCCTCTCTCAAGGCACTAATCACTTTGCTAATCACTAAATCAAGATCAAACTCTCATTTGTGATGAAATGATTAGCAAGCATTAAGATCAATATTCAAATCAACCAATAAACACCTTAAGCAACTACTCTCATAGGTTAAGAATGTTTATCTCTTTATAAGTTCTTTGGGGAATTTCATCAAACACCTTGTGGGTGTGAAATTCCCAAAGATCTAGATTGACTCTCTCAAGCCCAATCTAGCATTAAGATCACTTAGAAAGAAAGGAAAGCAATGATTAAGAATATAAGCAACACAAATCAATCATCAAATCATCAAAATCAAGCCATCCATAATCCAACAAAAAACCCTAAAGTCTAAACATGAAGAACAAAAGAGAAAAAGAAATAAAGATAAATAAATTGCATAAATAAAAGATAGAGTTGAAGAAATCTTCTCTAGAGTGGCATTTGTATGAAGAACAATCAAAATCCCTCCAAAATCATAAGAAGAGTTTGGGATAAAACCCAACTCTAGAAAGAAGAAAGCTTAGCATGAAAAATAGGTTTCAAGAGTATTTATAGAAAAAGGGGTGAACCGGGTCAACCCGGAACAAACCGGGTATTGACCCGGTCAAATCTGGGTTTTTGCTGGTTCTGGTGGTCTGTACCGACCAGTCCTGGGTCGGTACAGTGGATCGGCACAAGTCCCTGGTGTCATACCGGTCGGAGTGTGCCGCACGGGAGTCGGTCGGTACTGGTCTACATACACTTGGTAAAATCGCCATATCTCTTGAACCGCTTATCCAAATGACCTGAAACCACCTGCAGGCGACAGCTAACTCATATATCTACGACTTTCATGAAGAACGTAGAAGCTGAATCGGATTGGAAACCCTTCGTCTGGGTTGATCTTCCAGAAGTCGTATTGGGAGCAGCACTCGTTTGGACGCCAGACAGACATGTCTCTGATAAATATGATGTATCTTTCTAACCACGGATCAGAATGACATGAAACCACCTCCAGAAGTCAGATGACTCAATCATCTACATCTTTCATGAAGATCATTGACGCTGAATCTGACTGTAACCTCTTCGTTCTGCCGGATCTTTAAGACACTTCGACTGGCTTCATGGGGATGGATTTGGGAGTGGATTAGTACCGACCAAGTGTACCGAGCTAGGACAGGTCGGTACTAATCTTTGCCTTTGTACCGACCAGTTAGTACCGGTCCAGAACAGGTCGGTACTAATCTTTCTTGTGTCGATCCAATGCTGGTCGGCGTTGGTCTCGCGGCCAGACGGATACACCTTCGGTAAACTCGCGATATCTCTTGAACCGCTTATCCAAATGCCCTCATTCCAACTGCTCTGGCAAGCTAACGCATTCCTCGACAATTTCCATGAAGACAGTCGAGGCTAAATCGGACTGTATCCACTTCGTTTTGCCGATACAAATAGGTTGGTCTGCACTGCCGTGTTTGTGCCGCTTGGTTTGTGCCGACCCAGAATGGGTCGGTACAAATCTTCCTGATCCTTCATGCCGAGCAGATCTGGGTCGGTGTTGAGAAGTGCTTCTGATCGGTATAAGTCTCTGGAGCAATACCGACCCATGGTACCGACCCAATGCCGGTCGGTATTGTTCGACATCTTCGCGGCTAGTCGGGCATGGCTTCAGTAAAAAGGCCATATCTTCCAAACCACTGGTCCGAATGACTTGATTCAAAATCCGGTAGAAAGATAACTCATCCCTCTACAACTTTCATGAACACCTCCGAAGCTAAATCATATCAGAGAGCCTTTGTTCGGCAGGTTCTTTTGGACGGTTCGGATGACCCCTTCCTTCTCTTATGCTCCATAACTCCAAACTTCTCCAAAATGACTCCAAGCACCTATAAAACACTCCAAATGATGCAAGACTCACTAGGACTTAATGAAACCTAGCTAGACTCTAATTTAGACCAAAACACTAAGGAAAACAATGATTATGCATGCATGTGACTCAAAACGCTAAGTAGAATGCATGCTAAAACGAGTAAAATATGAGAATATCACTTGGCATGCATAGGATACATCTAGAAGATGAATCGATGACTTACATAGAACATAACAGACGGTTAAACCCGAATCTAAAAGATGTTGTAAAGAAAGAGATAATGAAATTTCTAGAGGCTAGTATCATATACGTTATCTCTAATAGTACATGGGTGATTCCAGTTCATGTAGTACCTAAGAAAGGTGGTGTGACAGTAGTTAAGAATTATAGGAATGAGTTGATCCCAACTAGAACTGTTACTAGTTATAGAATGTGCATTGACTATAGGAAATTGAATGCTGCAACCCGCAAAGATTAGTTTCCTTTGCTTTTTATTGATCAAATGCTTGAGAGATTGGCTAACCACCCTTACTACTGTTTTCTATATGATTATTCAGGTTTCTTTCATATTCTTATTCATCCAGATGACTAGGAGAAGACCACATTCACATGTCTTTATGGCACTTTTGCTTATCGCCGAGTGACATTTGGCTTGTGTAATACCCCAGCCACCTTCTAGCGCTGCATGATGTCGATTTTCACTGACATGATTGAGGACATAATGGAGGTTTTCATGAACAATTTTTCTGTCTATGGATCCACCTTTGATGTTTGTCTTTCTAACTTGTGCAGGGTACTCATGGGCTGTGAGGAGAAGCATTTGGTCTTGAACTAGCAGAAATGCCATTTCATGGTGAAGGATGAGATTGTGTTAGGCCACAAGATTTCAGAGAAGAGGATCGGGGTTGACAAGAAGAAGATCAAGGTTATGACAAGCTTGCAACCACCAAATTCTGTCAAAGGCGTCATGAGTATTCTTGGGCACGCTGGTTTCTACAGGAGGTTCTTCAAGGACTTCTCAAAGATGCTACGCCTTTGACACAACTGTTGTGCAAAGATGTGAAGTTTGACTTCATTGATGAGTGTTCGGAGGCCTTTCACACGATCAAAGGAGCAGTTGTCAGCGCACCTATCGTGCAACCACCAGACTGGGAATTGCCTTTCAAGGTGATGTGTGATGCTAGTGACTATGCGGTGGGAGTTTTTCAGGGACAGCGAAAGGAGAAGAGGCTGCATGTCAATTATTATGCAAACAAGACTCTTGATGACGCCCAATGTAAGCATGGCACTACTCATAAGGAGCTTCTTGCAGTTGTGTATGCTTTTGCGAAATTCAGGACGTATCTTGTGGGCTCTAAGGTCATCGTTCATACCGACCACGCTGCTTTGAGGTATCTACTCTCTAAGAAAGATATCAAGCCTAGATTGTTGCGACGGATGCTCTTGCTGCAGGAGTTTGATCTTAAGATTAAGGACAAGAAGGGGATCGAAAATGGAGTAGCAAATCTGGTAGCGTCGGATTCGTCTCCGAAACTTCTGGCTTTAAATTTGTAAACCTAAAGGTTTTGCAAGTGCACAGACGTGCGTTGTAGTACTTTAGGTATCGATCCACAGGGAGGGAATGCTGTTCTATGAGACCTTAGACAGAGAATAGCAAGGAAGTCTGAGAATAAGTTTTATAGGGGTTTTTGTCACGAAAATTGTAAAGAACAGAAAAAACGGAAAATTGTTTGTAAAATAACCTAAGAAAATCGATGGCATAAACTAAAGCGAAAAACGATTTGTAAACAATAATAAAACGGTGTTGGGTCGACAGAGATATTTAGGGGTATGCTCGATTCAATCACGGTCCCTAAGCTCTTAGTAACAAAGTTTCTAGATTTTAACTCCACAAACTGAACATAATAAATGGCGTAGCCTACTGGCGTACATCCTACGCACCAACAATCTATACACTCGACCAGTAGCTTTTGTCTCTGGCCGCGCAGAAAATCGTGCTGTTCGCGCTGGTTCTTCTTAGTTCACGTCACTCTGTAAGTATACTTTCCTATCTTACGACGGGACACGCTCTTATAGATGAACGGTTCGGGTATTTAGATTCAACACTTTTGGTGGTTCTTTAACACCATGAATCACCTCTAGTTCATGACGCTAGATTTAGCATTAACAACGATCTATAAGAAAGAGCTCTAGAAATCGGCTAGGGTTGTACCTTGTGAAATCCTTATTGAACATAGAATTCCCCTTTGATAATCCCTTTAAACCCAACGATTAAACTACTCGCACATACTAGAATTGAAAGACATAATTAAATAAAAACAGGAGGTTGATGGAAGAGGGTTCTTCACCAATCTCGATTTGTATCGAACGAAAAGTAAAGTGCAAAATGTAAGAACAAAAACTAAAGCAAACTAAACTAAAAATGGTGTAAAAGCAAGCACACTAGAACAGAAAGTAATGCATAAAGTAAATTAAATAAAGAGCAGGAGATTGGTGAAGGAGCTTCTTGATTTTAAGAACTAAGTCTGGAGAGAACTTATCCACCAATCTTGAAAGTAAGGAAAAAAGCTTAAGAAAAGAAATGCAAAAAGTAAACTAAAAGTTGTTCTATGGTTGGTCTCTAGGGTACAAGAAATTCTCTCTGTAAAACATGTATTTATAGGTTTTCAACTCTTGCTTTCGTCGGTCTTTAGGGTTTTGAGTTGACGGGAATTGAACGAGCCTTGAAATTGGGCTTACGTGACAAAATCAGCTTGGCCGCGGGTCCAGTGGGTCTGGCCGTGGCGAACCTTCACTTGGCCGCGGGTGGAGGCTTCCTGGCCATATCGAACGAAAAGTAAAGTGCAAAAAGTAAGAACAAAAAGTAAAGCAAACTAAACTAAAAATGGTGTAAAAGCAAGCACACTAGAACAGAAAGTAATGCATAAAGTAAATTAAATAAAGACCAGGAGATTGGTGAAGGAGCCTCTCGATTTTAAGAACTAAGTCCGGAGAGAACTTCTCCACCAATCTCGAAAGTAAGGACAAAAGCTTAAAAAAAGTAATGCAAAAAGTAAACTATAAGTGGTACTATGGTTGCTCTATATGGTACACGAAATTCTCTCTGTAAAACATGTATTTATAGGTCTTCAACTCTAGCTTTCGTCGGTCTTTATGGTTTTTAGTGACGGGAATTGAACGGGCCTTGAAATTGGGCTTACGGGACGAAATCAGCTTGGCGGCCGCGGGTCCAGTGGGTCTGGTCGCGGCGAACCTTCACTTGGCCGCGGGTGGAGGCTTCCTCGCCGTGGCGGATTGCCTCTTGGCCGCGGCTGTGATTGCTCTGGGAGTGGCATGATGTGATGTCTTAATCTTGATGTATTTTTTGATTGAACCGTTGGATCGTCCTCAAATCTGTTGAAATGGAAAGGTAGCTAATCCTTCTTGAATATCTCCAAAATTGGGCTGGATCAGACGGTGAGAAGAACCTCTTTGGCAATTGAACTTCTGATGGTTTGACTCCGAGACGAAAATCTAGTTTTTCTCCAATTTGCAACGCTTTTGCCTAAGTGACCTGAAAAGAGTCTTGAAACTACAAATACGCGAAAACCGTAATAAAAACATAGAAAAGCGATTGAAACACTTATTAAAGCGTTCTTAAATAGATAGTAAAACGGGTAAAAATACGGTGTTATCAATATCACTTGTCCAAGCTGCGCGTAGAAGAGGAAATCCCCATAAATGACTCTCTCCCTGAAGAAAACGTTTATGCAATAGATGTTGAGCGCGATGACAGCTATGCGCCCCCTCGAGACACTAAGTTTCTTGAGATCCCTTGGTTTGGTGAAATTGCTAACTATCTCGCTGCATAAGAGAAGCATGAGAGAAGCCATAAGGTTTTGTAGGATACATAAAGAAGAAGTTTATGCGCGATATCAGACATTATTTCTGGGATGAGCCGTACTTGTATAAGCATTGCTCTAATGGCATTTTCAGGAGATGTGTGGCTGAGGAAGAAATCCCAGGTATTCTCTTTCATTGTCATGGGTCGAAATATGCATGGCATTTTGCTACATTAAATACTGTGTATAAGGCGTTACAGGCTGGTTTCTGGTGGCCTACCATGTTTCGAGATGCTCATGCTTTTTTTTTAATTGCGATGCCAGTCAGAGCCAAGGAAACATTAGAAAGAGAAACGAGATGCCTCAGAATTTTATACTCGAGGTGGAGGTGTTTGACTGTTGGGGAATTGACTTCATGGGTCATTTTCCCTCTTCTTATGTGAATCAGTACATCCTTGTTGTTGTGGATTACGTGTCCAAATGGGTCAAAGCGATGGCAAGTCCATCAAACGATTCGAATGTGGTTCTTAAGATGTTCAAATTTGTGATTTTCCTAAGGTTTGGAGTGCCAAGAGTTGTGATAAGCGATGGTGGATCTCATTTCATCAACAAGGTCTTTGAGAATCTCTTGAAGCATAAGGTGGCCACTCCTTATCATCCTCAAACGAGTGGCCAAGTTGAGATTTCCAACAGGTAAATAAAGAGCATTCTTCAAAAGATTGAGAGCACTACGCGGAAAGATTATGCTATGAAGCTTGATGACGCACTCTGGGCGTATAGGACTGCTTACAAGACACCTCTTGGCACGACCCCATTCCATCTTGTCTATGGGAAACCATGTCACCTTCCAGTGGAGCTCAAGTACAAAGCAGCATAGGCAGTGAAATTGTTGAATTTCGACATCAAATCTGCATCTGAGAGAAGGTTGATTGAGCTGAATGAGTTGGATGAGATTCGCCACAAGGCGTATGAAAAATCAAGGATTTACAAGGAGAGAACCAAAGCCTATCATGATAGGAAGATCATTCCCAGGAACTTCTCTACCAATGATCAAGTTTTGCTTTTCAACTCTAGGCTGAAACTTTTTCTTGGGAAGTTGAGATCGCGTTGGTCTAGTCCATTCACGATCAAAGAGGTGAGACCATACGATGTTGTAGTGTTATGGCATGATGCTGGACGTGAATTCGTAGTGAATGGACAGCGTCTCAAACCTTATTTGGCTCACAATGAATGGAAACACGATTTCCCTCGGTGATCCACTTCTAGCCTAAACGGCTCCAAAATCAAGCTAGCGACTTAAAACAAGCACTTGGTGGGAAGCAACCCACCGGTAAGTGTACATATTTTTCCTTTCATTTCGTTTTCACTAACGTTTTCTAATTTTTAGTTTTGAGTCTAAGTATTTCAGGTCTTTTTCAAAAAAAAAAAAAGGGGGGGCGCTCGGACTAATTAGATCGATCGATCCACACAAGATCGGATGATTTCCGGACGACCACTTTTGATCGGATCGAGCGGATTCCTCAAGATCGACCGATCCTCCTTTGTTATCGACCGATCTACGATTTCGCGGATGATTTTTGGATCGACCGTTTCCACCGGATCAACCGATATGCGACGCGAGGTAAGATGGATCGATCAATCGCCTCCATTGGATCGATTGATCCTGGCCCGGGTGAGTCTCTCGGGTTTCTTCTCTGGTTTAATCCGGTTTAATCTCACTTGATTTAAATCGGCCTAACAGTTTTCTTCCTCCCTTCCCAAAATTTATTTTGATCAAAACCCATCTTCCACAAAATTGATTTGGAGAGGATTTTGAGAGTTTCAAACTAGAATTCCCCCATAACTTTTTCATATCTTCACGGATTTGGACAATTTTGTAGCTATCCCACTTGATTTTTTGTCCTCCTTATGTTTCTCATATCACCGTGCTCGATCTGCTAAGATATGGACTTCAATTTTCACTTCTTCAATCCAAAAATTTTAGATTCAAGGAAGTTCGATTCTTAAAATTGTTTTTAACATGTTATTATGTTAGTTAATAGATTTATAACTTTCTCATGAATGAATTCGAACTGGGTATTGCTTGGAAACGCCTAGGATTTGTGTGAATAGATTTAATTTAGGGTTTATGGAAAAAGTTTGAGAATTTTGTGCAAAAGGAATGAATTAGATCGATATTGAGGTTGTAGATGGAGATTGCTCTGAGTTTGTTGTTGTTGATGGTTCTCTTAGTTGATATCGTGCTTGAAATTTTTGTATCATCAAATTCTTACTCACTCAATTTTTGATCCATCGTTTCGTTTCTTGTCAAGCTCATACGTGAGATGTTGTTTGTTTTGCAGACAATGGCTATAACAAGATCAAAAGGGCAAAAGAAGCGGAACCAGAAGCAGAAAAACCCACCTCATACTGATGGAGTCGCGGCCACTACCTTGGAAACGGTTGCCCCAACCACGTTCCCATATATGGCCTCGACCCGAGAACAAAGCGATTCCAACGCATGTGCGCAATACAATGCCAGCATCTCTCGCCAAAGATCTCACGTATAAGCAGAGGAAAGTGGGAGAAGCCTGGGATTGCTATGATTCGATGTTCTATAACAAGCTTCTGAGTGTCACTATGGAACCGGCTAAGGTCATGTCCACGGCAGTTTTAGACGCGATGGGTATACGCCAGGATGTTGAGACCATTCTCAAGACCATCGGTTTTGGTCACATTGCCACCAAGGAGTACCCACTTTATTCTGACTTGGTGTGCCAATTCCTAGCTACCACCAGACTCACTTTCGCCGATCCAAAGAACAAACAGGTCCAAGGAGCCACTATGTCCTATTTCTCTAGCGGTGTGCTCTATAAGATTTCAGTCACAGAGTTTTGAACTTCCCTGAGGATCTTTGAAATCGCGACTTGTACTTCCCCGAGGATTTCCTTAATCAGGCGGATCTTTGGCACATTATTTGTGTGAGGCCATTTCTTTCCCGAGTTGCCCAACAATCATTGATCTGAAAGCCTACCATTCGTGTTGTTGCTAAGATCATCAACAACATTCTATTTGCAAAACACGAGCCTGGTGCACTGCGTTTGGATGAATTGCTACTAATACACTATGGCCTTGGGGCACACTTGTACGGGATCTACACTCACCCTTTCTCTCCTACACATGCCGTCAACTTGGGTCTGATTTTCCTCGGAAGTGGAGTGCAACGAGAGCGCATTAGGAGTTTGCTTACTCCACTCTTCATGCATCATGGGATTGATCTCAAGCCTTACACATGCAAGGACACATTGGCTTACCTCGACAAGAAACACTTCGAGAACTGTCACATCTTGAAGCCTAACTTCATCTATGAGTTTCAAGATCGAGATGGAGTGTACCAATGATGCCAGCTCTCTCAGGTGGATATCACTTCGGTGAGTGGCTACACCAGCATTGAGTTCCCTCCACCACCAGAGCGTTTGTGTCCGGACCCAACACCTACACCCCGACGCAGAGGAGGGACCTCCAGAGCTCCACAACCTCAGCTGGAAGATGAGCCCATTGATGACTTTGGTGATACGCAGACACAGAGTGGAGCTAGTTTTGAGCCACTTCTCGAAGACATGTCAGCTCTCTATATGGCTTTACCCATTGTTCTGGATCCGAGTAAGCAGGAGTACCAGCGTTGGATGATGGACACGACAGAGAGGAACAACACGATGATGGGGAAGATCATGTCTGTTGTCTCACGCATCAGAGTACCCATTCATACATCTTATTTTAGAGCTTCACCTACCACTGATGGAGCAAGATGCATGGCGTACTGAGGAGTACAATGCAGAGATGGATGCAGCGCCAGCTGGAGGGACTGATGGAGGGGATGCACCACCCATCTCAGATGTGCAGGCGCATGAACAACGTTGGAGAGGACGGGAACCTGAGCTCCACAGACTCTGAAGTCTGAGGAAGAGTAACACTTTCTATCCATTGTACTATCCATTTTTCTTTTACTTTATTTTCTTTCTTTGAGTCTGTTTTTGCCTTCTCTCTTGTTTATTTTTGCCCTGAGATGGTGTGAAGTAAGTCTGGGGGAGAGTCTTTGTCGTTTACTGATATGCTCAAATTAATACCCTATAAGTACTAAAGCAGTTGTTGTAGTATATGTAGGGGTCGAACACAAGAACTCCAGATATCACGCAATAGATTATATAGATTCGAATTAAGCTAAACCAAACAATGTAATTAAATGCGAGTGCGTAAATTAAACAAGTTGTAAGTCAATTGGAAAGAAGATAGGCTCAGGGTATTTCTCAGGAATTCAATGAATGTAGATAAACTAACTAACATGATTCAGATTTAGCGCGGTTCTTGAACTCAAATCACTAAAGTATAGCTAACCAACTCTCGTTGCGAAAACTATCTAAGTCTAAATCCTACAATTCCAAATCTCTTTGCGAATCCTAAAGTCTAAACCAGCTTTTAGTTCAAGTTTGATTTGTTCACAAAACAACTTTACCAAATCTCTTTGCGAATAATTATTTTGCTCACCCTAGGTTCTGTCAGGTAATTAATCGCACTCTCGTGCCTAATCAATTATCCTAAGATCTAAGTTCCAGTTTCGTCAACCTAGAATTAGCTATGGGAACAACCTATGGTGAAGAACTAATTCAGATGGTGAATCCTAATTAACTAATTAACCTAACATTCAGAGAAAACCCTTATGAGAACCATGAACCTAACAGTGTATCTACTCAGACATGGAGAATGAAAACAACATGATTGAATAGATCATCAAAGAAATCAATAAGAAACAGGAGTTTGGAGTTGTCTCTCCAAAAACCAGAGTAAAATAAATCTTAATCAAGTGTTTCTAAACAAAAGTGGCAAAAAAACCTAATTATAAACCTAAAACACGTTTTGGGCTAAATTGTAAATAATAAAGTCTTCTGGACCAAGGTGCAAATTCTCCAGACTTGTTAAAAGTCGCGTTTCCTGTTTTCCTGCAGTGAGTATCGACCGATACTAGTCAGTATCGATCGACACTGGTCACTGCTTCTTCTGCTCGCCAGACTGGACTGTCTTCACGAAAACAGGCATAACTTTTGATCGCACCGTTGGAATGGCCTCAAACCACTTCCAAATGAAAGCTAATCCATTAATTATCCAATGACGGATTATTCCCCCGAAAAACTTCTGCTTAAGGGAATTTTGTTGGATCGGAAGTTAACTCTATTGAACTTGGACGCTAATTTGAATTTAATTTTCGTGCCAGGGGTACGATATTGGGAAACAGATCAAGACATTCAGGATTTTCTTTTCATCCTTTACCACTCTCTGCTAATCCTGAATGGCTAGAGTCATCTTTAGTTTGGTACCACACCCTCACCTCACCTCCGTTCTAGCTCCATGCATTTGAACTTTCATTGTCATATGTGCATACATGTCTAAAAACGTCGGAGAGAAAAGGGAATGAATATAAAAGAGGTAGTTATTCCAATAGCCAAATAATGCAATCACTGCCTTTCTTTTGGGTCAGTGATTCTCAGCAGGCTGAGAGCAGCCTCTGGTGCTACTGCGTAACTTCCTTAGTACTTAGGGCTGTTTGCTGGAATGTATGTGGTTAGACATTCTCATGTGTGTTTGGTGGTGGAACCTTAAGGAATAGACATCTCAATTATGTCTAGGAGCCTGTGGAATCCGATGGATTATAGCATCATTTGTGTGCATGTGTTTTATCTCGGATGGTTTGGATGAATAGGGAGCACATGAGAAAGACGTGAGTGATTTTTCTAGGCACGAATATGTTACGAATGAGACTTGATTGTAAAAAAAAAAAAACAATTATAAACGGAAAGTGGAGCCAAAACAATGGCAATGTGTCTCAGGAAAATTTGCCTAGAAATTCACGGTGGTTGTTTGTGTGGTTGGTTGGTGTGAAATCTTTTTGTGGTTAGAATTAGGGAAGTTATGAAATGTTAAAGCACTCATTCTCTCTTGCGGTTTGCATCCCCCGGCGCGTCTGGGAAAGAAAAACACCTTAAGCTCCACCCCTGAATCGACCATTACCTGCCAAGATGATGTGATCATCATGAGCAGCAAAGAGGATCAAGAGGATGCGTTGCTTGTACCCGTTGGACCAGTCACAAGAGCACAAGCCAAGCAACTTAAGGGAGCACTTAATGGGCTAATTCAAGAGGTTTTGGACAAGGAGAATATTCAGAAATCATTTGGGGGTGTTACCTATCAAGTCCAGCCCATTTTGAGCATGTTACAAGTCCAAGAAGAGCCCAAAATCATCACTTTATTTGCTGCCCAAAAGATGTGACGAAAATAGAAGTCAAAGAGCCAAGGAGTCCAAGAGTTATTCAACTCTAATTAATTGTTTCTAGTCTTAGTTTCATTTTCGAGATTGTCTGGTTTTTACCACATTCTCTTATATTTAATCTTTGTAATCTCATTTGAGAAAAAAACAAGTTTTAAACATTATTTTTGGAAACCTTTAGAGTGATTCTCTTTTCGAGTTCTTTGTGAACTTTTCGATCATGGAGTGATTCCATTGATCTTTCTTCGATCCGATTGGTGTGTTCATCCAAGGAGATCAACCAGTCGATTCAAAAAGGCTTTCCATCTCCTTTTTGCGTGGACCATTCTACCGACCGAATCCCTTGAGAGCGTTTAAGTGTGTTAAGCGGTGAGGAATATCAAGAGTGATTCTCATACCTCATTCCATTTGATNGGCAACAACTGAGTTTTATGATTACGCACTAAGCTGGTGGGATCAGTTCGTGAATTCAAGGAGACACAATGGAGAGCAACCAAGTGAGACTTGGACAGAAATGAGAGCTGTCTTGAGGAAAACATTTGTTCCAAGTCATCACAACCGTGAACTACATCAAAGATTGAGAAGACTAGCTCAAGGAAGTCGATGAGTAGAGGAATACTATCAGGAGATGGAAATGCTCATGATCCGAGCTGATATATCAGAAAATAGAGAAGCCATTATGGCTAGGTTCTTGGGTGGTCTGAACCGAGAGATTCAAGATCGACTTGAGATGTAGAATTATGTAGAGCTAAAGGAGATGCTACATAAGGCTGTTCTGATTGAGCAACAAATCAAGAGGAGAGGTTCTTCTCGACCAGTTCATGGAGCTGGAACATCTACTGCTAAGCCGAGTGATACAAAGGAGGAGCCAACTAGTTCTAAGCCAAAGACGTTTCCTAAGCCATTCACCGCAAATCTAGACGTCAAAGGCAAGGTTGAGGAAGCTACTAGCATGCTGCATGATATCAACTGCTTTAGGTGTCATGGGAAAGGGCACTATATATGCTAGTTCATGTCCCAACAAAAGAGCAATGATTCTTCACGAGAATGGAGATGTTGAATCTGACGAGGAGAAAGTGATTTCTGATTCACCGGAAGGATATGAAGAGTTACCTGTCAAAGGAGATCTTTTGGTGATTCAAAGAGTTCTGAATGTTCACACCAAGACCGATGAGCAAGAGCAAAGAAAGAATCTGTTTCATACGAGGTGCCACGTCCAAGGCAAAGTATGCAGCCTAATAATCGATGGAGGCAGCTGCACTAATGTGGCAAGTGAGACTATGATCAAGAAACTTGGAATGAGCGTGAAGGAGCATCCAAAGCCGTATCACCTCCAATGGCTAAAAAATAATGATAAGATAAGAGTGAGCAGCCAAGCTTTGGTTCTTATAACCAATGGGAAATATCAGGATGAGATTATGTGTGATGTTCTACCCATGGAAGCCAGCCACATCCTTATAGGAAGACCATGGCAGTATGATCGAAGGGTTCTTCATGATGGCTTCAACAATCGTTATTCATTTGAGTATAAGGGAAGGAAGACCATTCTGGTCCCAATGACACCCCTCGATATCTACCAAGATCAGAAACTCAAGGGTAAGCAGATTAAGAACAAACCAGAAAAGCATTCAAACACTCTTGAGAAGGCTGGTAAGACCAAACGAATTTTACTTTCTAAACCACCTACTCATAAATTTGTGTATAGGGAAACTCTTATGAGTTTATCTAATATTACACCAGAGCTGCCGAGTGCAAGGTCTTTCGTTTTACAGGACTACAAGGACGAACTCCCTAAAGAAAATCCAAGAGAAAAATCACTCAAAACATGCTCAGAAGAAACGATCGATCGATCTTATACTCGACTGATCGATCGAAATGGTTCGGCCAAAGAGAAATCAAATAGACCGATCGATCCTTTCAACAATCGATCGACCAAAAATTTTTGGCCAGGCAGAAAGAAAAACGACCGATCGATCCTTTGCCCCCGAACAAAAAATGGTGAACTACTTGCAATGTATGAGAGATGAGAAACAACAACGAATTTCCAGCAAGGGAAATGACTCTCATCGACCAAGTGAACCTTATGGAGATTCTGGTCGAGACAGAAATCAATTGGGATGAGTGGAATCTATACTTCTTTTGAAAATCACACCGGATGGCCTTCTCGTCGCCAAAGTGAACGTTGAACTAAATGAGCATTCAAATGACCCAATCTGGTCTAAGGAAGGTAAGTTTTCTCGACCAGTTACATATTTTAAGACTAATGATCGTGCTGTTTTGTTGTTTGAACATGCAGGTTATGTTTTGCTTCACAAACCATCTATCGGATCCAAGGAAGATTAAATCAGTCAAGGAAAAGGAACGGGAACTGAAGGACAGCTAAATCTTTTGTTCCATAACCGTTCTGATTTTGAAGATGCCAAGAAGCCCACACCATCTCAGATACCAGCACCGATCACTCCTAAATCATATAAAATATGTTTACAAGGTAAGTACGCTTTGATCTTAAGTTCTAATGGTTCTAACTTAGTCTTTTATTTGGCAGATGGTCCTGATTTGAGGACAAATCTTTTTCAACTGGGGGAGGATGATATGATCCTGAGCGGCAACAATGAAGGAGAGCTTGCACCTGACAAGAAGCATGGAGCCAAAGGAGGATTGCTGGCGACCAAGAGAGCTAAGGCTCGTAAGATCACAGAAGGCATTGGCGTGACACAAGTCCAAGCCCAGCACCATTCAAAGAAAGATCAAACCACACTGGTTTGGATGTAGGCCCAAAGAATTCACTAAATGGATATGTAAATTATTTTGTACTATTTTCCTCCTCTTTGGTTTTGTCCCAATGGATTTTCCAAAGAGAGGTTTTTAATGAGGCAAGATAATTCACATTACTATTGGCCCATTTTTGTGAACTTCCTCAAGCCCATATCTATCTACAATTTCGACAAGGAAGAGCAAGAGTTCTAGTTTATTTTTCAAAATTTGTTTTAATTTTTCTTTGCTTGTTTTCGAGAGTAGTTATTACTCTTCATGCAAGGCTTGTTGCTTGCCTTTATATTTTCCCTTTGTTGCTCTTGTCGAACTGAACCAATCTTTTTATCAATCTAAGAACTTTGTTTCTTCTTTTCTGGTCGAGAGTGATTCTCCTCCTTCTTGCTTGCTGGTGCGTAATATATCCTTCAAGCGTGTCGATCAAAGGACTTCCGCAAAGAAATATATCCTTCAAGCGTGCATCATATCCAAAAGAAATTGATTGGTAAATCAAAGGACTTCCGCAATCCTTTGTGTGACTCTTCACTTCCACAACCCTTGAAACACTTGTGTTTGCAAGGCCTATCATGTTCGAATCCAGTCATAGAGTGCTGATTTTGGGAAAGTTATATTATGCGTTGCTTGTACCCGTTGGACCAGTCACAAGAGCACGAGCCAAAAACATTAAGGGAGCACTTAATGGGCTAATTCAAGTGGTTTTGGACAAGGAGAATATTCAGAAATCATTTGGGGGTGTTATCTATCAAGTCCAGCCCATTTTGAGCATGTTACAAGTCCAAGAAGAGCCCAAAATCATCATTTTATTTGCTGCCCAAAAGAAGTGACGAAAATAGAAGTCAAAGAGCCAAGGAGTCTAAGTTATTCAACTCTAGTTAATTTTTCTAGTCTTAGTTTCATTTTCGAGATTGTCTAGTTCTTACAACATTCTTTTCTATTTAATATTTGTAATCTCATTTGAGAAAAAAAAAAGGTTTTAAACATTAATTTTGGAAACTTTGAGAGTGATTCTCTTTTCGAATTCTTTGTGAACTTTTCGATCATGGAGTGATTCCATTGATCTTTCTTCGATATGATTGGTGTGTTCATCCAAGGAGATCAACCGGTCGAATCAAAAAGGCTTTCCATCTCCTTTTTGCGCGGACCATTCTACCGACCGAATCCCTTGAGAGCGTTTAAGTGTGTTAAGCGTTGAGGAATTTCGAGAGTGATTCTCGCACCTCATTCCATTGCACCATGAGTCTCGCCGGCCTAGGTTCCCCCCCCCCCCCCCCCCCCCCCCCCCCCC
>PKMM01048623.1:56665-119119 GCA_002933915.1 Eutrema heterophyllum | reverse complement strand
CCCCCCCCCCCCCCCCCGCCTTGTTCATTTTTGGACCGTTCGCGATCCAGTTTGAGTCGAGGATTATCCCTTCTACCGCCTTCGAGTGTCGATTCCTTGGGAGAACCACATTACAAAATTGTTTCCCGGTGGAGAACTAACTTTGATAAGAAGCTCGCGCCAATCCTTAATGAATGTAGAGAGTTAACTAACGTGAATGCAAGACCAAGATTTTGAAAGTTCTACGGACCAAGATTTTGAAAGTCATTGGACTATAGTGAGGAAGTGATGTTTGGGTTCTAAGGGGATTGGTTTGCAGGTCATTGCTCATTGCTAGGTTGCTGAGGATTTGAGAGTTCCTGCATTTTCAAACCTCTTCCTTGTTCTTGGTTTTCTGTTTGCTTGAGGGCAAGCAAAAGACTAAGTTTGGGAAAGTTAATGTGTTACGTTTTTAACGCATTCTAACCCATGTTTTACAAGGTTTTCGAGTTTTTTAGTCATTTTAGAGTCAATTTAGGCAACAAGACATTTCAGAATGGAGGTTTGGAGACTTAGGAGCAAAACCGACGGAAAGATGCAGAAAATGGGCATGGATCGATCGATCCCACCACTGGATCGATCAATCGATCCCACCACTGGATCGATCAATCCCATCTTCCGACGAGCATTATTTGGATCGACCAGTTTCAGACGATCGACCAAACTTTATCAGGCGATCGATCGATCCCATTTCTTCGATCGATCGATCCCATTTCTTCGATTGATCGATCAAGCTCTCTGCGAACGTTTTCCAGATCGACCAACCACAACCAGATCGATCAGTCCAGCCTGAATCGATTGATCCCCACATCCCAACCTGATATGATCATGGACATCATGGAGCTTGAACCAGACGATGAGCTTGTAGCTGAGGAGCATGAACCAGAGGAGCTTGTAGCCGAGGAATCCTTGACCATTCCAACTGGTCCAATGACACAATCCAAGTCTAAGAATCTCAAGGAAGCTGCTGCCGGAATACTTAGCCAAATCTAGGAGCAACCGAGTTACTTGAACCAAATGGGAAATGAAGCTACATTAGTGACGATCCAAGCTCAGGAATGTTAGTGAGCTTGTGATCTAGTTTTGTGCTCTTTTTTGTTGTCTCCGTTTTTGTCTCACTGGGTTTTATGGAGATAGGTTTTTAACGAGGCAAAACTAGTTCACTTCCCGTAGCTCACTCGCCAACTTGAAGCCCAATCCCAGCCTGCTTCATTTGCAAAATTACTCAAGGCCCAGCAACAGTTATTTTCGACAAGACTAAAGACTTAAGGCCCATCTATTTTCTTTTGTTTATTTTCCTTTGTTGTTTTCCTTATTAAAACCCTAGTTGTTTGTCGACAAAACAGAACTCATCTTTTATCAAAAACGTTTCAGTTTCTTCTTCTTCTTTGGCGCAAGAGAGTGATTCTCTTCTCCATCTTTTGGTGTGTAATATCCAGATCGTTGCTCTCCTTTGGTGTGTCATATCCAGAGAAGTTCAACATGGTATATCAAAGGATCTCCATCTCCTTTGTGTGACCCATCGAATCCCCATCCCTTGAAGTGTTCACACGCTTGCAAGGTCTATCTCTTTTACTACCCATCATTAGAGTGTCGAATCTAGGGAGTTTCTCATTAAGTGGTATCAGAGCTACGCTCTATACTCTGGGTAATCTCGTTCCTCTCTATTTGTGCATCTGTCTTATATTTTTCTTTGTGTTTTATGTTTGTTCATCTCCTGGATTTGTTGTCACATAGGTTTAGCTCTTGTTATTGTGATTTTCGTGATTGTTCAAGTATTTGTGTGTGTGTCAAGTCTAGTTAGCTTTGTTTCTGTGTGTTTTTCGCATCATAGGTACTAGATTGAGTGTGTGCCGCATCTGTTTCATCAAAAAAATCAAAAAAAAAAAATAGTAGCATCCATCGATACCATAGGTTTAGTGTTGTGTATCGACCGATTTAGGTGTGAGCATCGATTGATTCTAGTGGCTATCTTGCATGCATCGATCGACACTCTCTGTGCATCGACCATTTCTAGGTTCACTGGAAATTTGCATCGACTGACTCTAGACTTGCATCGATCGATTTATGTGTCACGAATTTCAGTCTTCTTGCCTGCATCGATCGACACCCTTGTGCATCGACCGATTCTAGTTTCTCTGAAGTCTTGCATCGATCGATCCTTAACTTGTATCAATCGATTCTGCTGATTTTTGTTTCAAAATTTTTTATTGTTTGCATCTTTGAGGCAACTAGTTACTGGTTTCTTGTTCTGTCTTGTTTCATGTGAAGATGAGTGAAGAATAAGGTGACAACAGCAACAACGCCAACAAACTATGGATGGAAGCTATGATGGCTCGTATGGAGCAGATGATGAATACAAAGATGGAAGCTCTCCGTCAAGAGCTACAGCCGAATGTAGAACAAGTTCACAGTGATAACCAGCAGAGGAGAGCTCGACATAGAGCACCTCGGAGAGAAGCAGATCAGCAAAGACAACGTAGGGATGATGAGATTGCACGATACTATAGCCAGGACAGTGAATCAACCCAAGACAGTCAAAGGCGTAACAGACGTGCTAGAGAAGGCAGAGCTCAGCGAGACAACTTTGGAGGTCTCAAGCTCAGAATCCCTCTATTCCATGGGAAAAACGACCCCGATGCGTATCTGGAGTGGGAGAAGAAGATTGAGCTCGTCTTCAACTGTCAACATTATACTGAGATCAACCATGTGAAAGTAGCAGCTACTGAGTTCTACGACTACACCCTCAGTTGGTGGGATCAGCTTGTTACTTCTCGGAGACGTAATGGAGAAGATCCAGTGGAGAGTTGGACTGAGATGAAAAGGATCATGAGAAAAAAGATTTGTTCCCAGCCATCACCACCGCGAGCTGCACAACAAACTTAGAAAACTTGCTCAAGGCAGCCGCAGTGTAGAAGATTACTATTAGGAGCTGGAAACGCTTATGATCCGTGCTGGTATTTCAGAAGATAGAGAAGCCACTATGTCAAGGTTTCTAGGAGGTCTAAACTGAGACATACATGACAGATTAGAGATACAGCACTAAGTGGAGTTAGAAGAAATGCTTGACAAAGCAATTCTGGTCGAGCAACAGCTTAAGAGAAGAAGCAGCTCTAAACGGAGCTCTGGAGTCGGATCAGTTCATACTAAACCTAGCTATGGGAATGGATCAGCTGCTGTAAAACCAAATTACCAAAGAGAAGAGAGGCCTAATACCTTTCAGCGTGAAGGGAAGCAGATCATGACACCAAAACCAGAATCCAAGCCTTACGCAGCAAATCAAGACTATAAAGGGAAACCAGAAACTACTACAAGGTCTCGAGATGTCAAATGCTTCAAATGTCAGGGCAGAGGTCACTACGCCAATGAGTGTATCAACAAGAAAGTGATGATCATGCTGGATAATGGCGACGTAGAATCAGAAGATGAAGAGCTAGAGCATGAATCATTGTCTGAGCATGAAGAGTTGCTTGCTCGTGGTGAACTGTTAGTAACCCGAATAACCTTAAGCTTGCAAACTAAGGAAGAGGAGCAAGAACAGAGGGAAAAAAGTTTCCATACAAGGTGTCTAGTCCAGGGCAAGATCTGTAGCCTTATCATTGACGGTGGAAGATGTACTAACGTAGCTGGTGTAAGACTCAAGGAGGTGAGTCTTAAATCGAACTGATGGGGATCGAACAAGCTGGCCTTCGCTCTCTCTTGTTGGATCGTGAAGAGGGGATTGTGAAGGGAGATCGATGGCACCACAGAGAGGATGGGAGGTTCTCTGATACAGCAATAAACACTTCTTCAATGGTGGAATCGCACACACACAGAGACAGAAGCAAACTCGCGAACCTAAGCTAGAGAGAAAGGGCGAACTGCGTTATTTTATTGATATGAGCAAAAAAGTGGTGGCTACAATGCTACAGGGGAACCTCATATAGGGTTCGACAGCTCTGACCTATTGGTCGACACAAAAACAACAAGAAAAGACTCAAAACAACAGGACTTCTAAGAGAAAAACAAGAAAAACAGCAGCACGTCTCATTTGGGCACAAATAAGGAAAGTTCACTTAAAACATAAAAATAAAAGAAAACTACTAAGTCTTAGGGGTGGCTTGATCTCTGGTTGCTCACAGCTCTAAATACCACTAAGCTGGTCTTCTTTTCATGCACAAAACGTATGGACAAAACATACCTGGTTTAAACGCAAGAACGGCCAGATTTGGTGGTGCTCGTCTTTGGCCGGTGCTGGGGTGTTCCTCACGTGATCTTCAGTGTTCTCTTTAGTATTGAGGCTGCTTGAATTGTTGAAGTCACGACCTGCCTTGTATTCATCTCCCCAAGCTTGGTTGAACGCAATCTGGTCGCTAGCGGCTAAGTTAAGCGCATCTGGGTCATCTTGCATGCTGGAAGTGTTCTCCTCATGTTCTAGGATGTTCTCCACTGCCAAATTGAACTTCTCACGTAGGCTCCTGGTTCTAGATCGAGTCATAGGAGCTTCTTGGAGCGTAGGAACTTCTGGATTTTTTTGATTGGATTCGATGACCTCATCAGTAGCCAGTGAGACTATGGTTAAGAAGCTGGGATTGAATGTGAGGAATCATCCTAAGCCTTACAAACTCTAGTGGCTAAATGATGAAGGTGAGATGAAAGTAAGCAGTCAGGTGTTAGTTCCCATCTCTATTGGGCAGTACGAGGATGAGATCATGTGTGACGTGCTTCCAATGGGTGCTGGACACATTCTGCTTGGGCGACCGTGGCAATCAGATCGTAGAGTGATGCATGATGGCTTCACTAATCGTCATTCCTTTGTGTTCAAAGGAAGAAAAACCGTTCTAGTTCCCCTAACCCCAAAAGAAGTTCATCAGGATCAGTTGAGTCTTAGGCGCAAAGAAACAGAAACCTCCATCAAGACACAATCAAACTTCTTCGCAAAGGTTGGTGAGGTAAAGAAAGCTCTAATTTCTAAACAACCTTTACTTTTGTTTGTTTTTAAAGAAGCTCTTACCAGCTTGTCTAACCTTGCACCGGTGCTGCCAAGTGAGATGAAATCTCTATTACAGGAATACGAGGACGTGTTTCCAGAAGACAATCCCAAGGAGTTGCCACCAATTAGAGGCATCGAACATCAGATTGACTTCATGCATGCCGCTTCACTTCCAAACCGTCCAGCTTACATAACCAATCCTGTAGAGACCAAAGAATTGCAATGACAAGTCAGTGAGCTCATGGAGAAAGGACACATCAGAGAGAGTATGAGCCCATGTGTTGTACATGTCCTACTCGTACCTAAGAAGGATGGTAGCTGGCGCATGTGTGTCGATTGCACAGCCATCAATAATATTACGGTGAAGTATCGACACCCTATTCCTAGACTTGATGATATGTTAGATGAACTGCATGGCTCTAGCATATTTTCTAAAATCGATTTAAAGAGTGGATATCACCATATTAGGATGAAAGAAGGTGATGAATGGAAAACCGCATTTAAAACTAAACATGGACTATGTGAATGGTTAGTAATGCCATTTGGGCTAACAAATGCACATAGTACTTTCATGAGATTGATGAATCACGTATTGAGATCATTCATAGGAGTTTTTGTGGTTGTATACTTCGATGACATTCTGATTTACAGCAAGAACCTAGGAGAGCATATAGATCATTTGCAATCTGTCTTTACAGCAAGAACCTAGGAGAGCAAAGACAAACTCACTCACGCCCCTCTCTAGTCATTGCCTGATTTTATTAAGACTTTCGAAATTGAGTGTGACGCTTCTGGTGTAGGTATTGGAGCAGTTCTAATGCAGGATAAGAAGCGTATTGCGTTTTTCAGTGAGAAGCTTGGAGGAGCCACTCTCAACTATCCAACATATGATAAGGAGCTGTACGCTTTGGTGAGAGCTCTACAGACGTGGCAGCATTACTTATGGCCCAAGGAGTTCGTCGTACACACTGACCACAAATCCCTTAAGCATCTAAAAGGTCAGCAGAAGCTCAACAAGAGATACACCAGGTGGGTTGAGTTCATTGAGACATTTCTGTATGTCATCAAATACAAAAAAGGTAAGGATAATATAGTTGTTGATGCACTATCTCGAAGGTACGCACTCCTCTCTACTCTTGATGCTAAACTGTTGGGATTTGAACAACTTAAGCATTTGTATAATTCTGATTATGATTTTCAAGAAGTGTTCAAATCGTGTGAGAATTTTGCTACTGGACATTATTATAGAAATGAAGGATTTCTGTTTTATGATAATCGACTTTGTGTCCCTAACTGTTATGTTCGAGATTTACTTGTCATGGAAGCTCATGGAGGAGGCTTGATGGGGCATTTCGGGATTGCTAAGACACTGAAAGTGATGCAAGATCACTTCCATTGGCCTCATATGAAGAGAGACGTGGAAAGAATCTGTAACAGATGTGCTACATGTAAACAAGCTAAGTCTAAGGTTCAACCTCACAGTCTGTATACTCCTCTCCCTATCCCTTCTCATCCTTGGACTGATATCTCGATGGATTTTGTTTTAGGACTGCCTAGGACTAGAACATGGAAGGATTTGATTTTTGTTATAGTAGATCGGTTTTCTAAGATGTCTCACTTCATTGCTTGCCATAAAACTGATGATGCATCTCATGTAGCTAGCTTGTTCTTTAAGGAAGTTGTGCGTCTGCATGGCATGCCTAGGACCATAGTGTCTGATCGTGATACTAAGTTTCTTAGTTACTTCTGGAAAACGTTATGGTCTAAGTTAGGAACTAAGCTGCTATTTTCTACTACTTGTCACCCTTAGACTGATGGTCAGACAGAAGTTGTTAATAGGACTCTAGGAACACTTTTGCGTTGTTTGATTAAAAAGAATCTTAGGACTTGGGAAGAATGTGTACCTCATATAGAATTTGCATACAATCATGCTGTGCATTCTGCTTTTAAGTTTTCCCCATTCCAGATTGTGTATGGTTTTAATCCCTTATCCCCGTTGGATCTAACTCCTTTACCTGTGAGTGAAAGATTAAGCCTAAATGGGAAACTGAAAGCTGAACTTGTCATGCAGATTCACGAGAAAGCTAGAGAAAACATCGAAGAGAAGACAAAGGAGTATGCTAAGCACGCCAACAAGGGCAGACGTAAGGTGATCTTTGAGGAAGGAGATCTCGTTTGGGTGCACTTAAGGAAGGAAGGATTTCCAGATCAAAGGAAGTCCAAATTGATGCCCAGAGTCGATGTTCCATTCGAGATCACAAGGAGGATTAGTGACAACGCCTACAAGCTTGATCTCAAAGGTAAGTACAATATTAGTAACAACTTCAATGTTTCTGACTTAGCTCCTTTTCTTGCAGATGATCCAGATTTGGGGTCAAATCCTTTTCAAGAGGAGGGGGATGATATGATCATGGACAGCATGGAGCTTGAACCAGACGATGAGCTTGTAGCTGAGGAGCATGAACCAGAGGAGCTTGTAGCCGAGGAGTCCTTGACCATTCCAACTGGTCCAATGACACGATCCAAGTCTAAGAAGCTCAAGGAAGCTGTTTCCGGAATACTTAGCCAAATCTAGGAGCAACCGAGTTACTTGAACCAAATAGGAAATGAAGCTACATTAGTGACGATCCAAGCTCAGGAAGGTTAGTGAGCTTGTGATCTAGTTTTGTGCTCTTTTTCGCTGTCTCCGTTTTTGTCCCACTGGGTTTTACGAAGATAGGTTTTTAACGAGGCAAAACTAGTTCACTTCCCTTAGCTCACTCGCCAACTTGAAGCCCATTCCTAGCCTGCTTCATTTGCGAAATTACTCAAGGCCCATCAACAGTTATTTTCGACAAGACTAAAGACTTAAGGCCCATCTATTTTCTTTTGTTTATTTTCCTTTGTTGTTTTCCTTATTAAAACCCTAGTTGTTTGTGGACAAAACAGAACTCATCTTTTATCAAAAACGTTTCAGTTTCTTCTTCTTCTTTGGCGCAAGAGAGTGATTCTCTTCTCCATCTTCTGGTGTGTAATATCCAGATCGTTGCTCTCCTTTGGTGTGTCATATCCAGAGAAGTTCAACACGGTATATCAAAGGATCTCCATCTCCTTTGTGTGACCCATCGAATCCCCATCCCTTGAAGTGTTCATACGCTTGCAAGGCCTATCCATGTTACTAACCAGCATTAGAGTGTCGAATCTAGGGAGTTTCTCATTACAACCGGTCGATCCCAACTTTACGANCCCATTCCTAGCCTGCTTCATTTGCGAAATTACTCAAGGCCCATCAACAGTTATTTTCGACAAGACTAAAGACTTAAGGCCCATCTATTTTCTTTTGTTTATTTTCCTTTGTTGTTTTCCTTATTAAAACCCTAGTTGTTTGTCGACAAAACAGAACTCATCTTTTATCAAAAACGTTTCAGTTTCTTCTTCTTCTTTGGCGCAAGAGAGTGATTCTCTTCTCCATCTTCTAGTGTGTAATATCCAGATCGTTGCTCTCCTTTGGTGTGTCATATCCAGAGAAGTTCAACACGGTATATCAAAGGATCTCCATCTCCTTTGTGTGACCCATCGAATCCCCATCCCTTGAAGTGTTCATACGCTTGCAAGGCCTATCCATGTTACTACCCAGCATTAGAGTGTCGAATCTAGGTAGTTTCTCATTACAACCGGTCGATCCCAACTTTACGAGACAGAGAAGATTTCCTGAGTAAACGTACAGATCGATCGATCCACTTCTAAATGGCAAAAAGGAAATTTCAACTTTTTCTGTTTCGGCCCAAATTTGCCTAATTTCGACCCTGAATGACTTGAGACCTATTTAGACTTACTTTTAGTCATTGTTTACATTACGCTTTCTATTCTATTAAGAGGGGAGAAATTCACTTTTGTAAGGCTTTGGGAGACGATTCTCTGACTCTACATCTTTTGAGAAGAATTTTGGAACCCCTACTTTACTTTCGTCTATTTGATTATGAATTTCTCTTCATCTATTTTCTTGTCTACTTTGATTATGTCTAAGTAGATCGATAGTTAGGCTTTAGGGTTTTCAAAGGAGTTTCATGATTCACTAAAACAGATCTGTTATAATAGGGAATTACATAGAGTTCTTCATCTATTTTTGAGTTTAAAGCTTAGACTAGATTGATCACCTAGTTTATGATCTTAGGACTAATCTATTCATCAAAAGTGTTTTAGATTTCCTGAAAGAACTTAGATGAGCAAATCGTCCTTAGCTAACAAAAGCTGATGCTAAGGCGATTTGTGAGCTTATCAAACCTGAACTTTAATGCGTGCCTAGAATTCTAAGGTCAAACGACAGTTTAGATACTTAGGTTATTATACATAATAGTTAGTGCCACGACAGTGGGTTAGCTATAAATTCATGTTTGAGTTCGAGAACGGTCCTTAATTCATTCCATGTTCGATAATCGGTTAAGTTAGTCTTGGATTCCAGCGAATTACCCGAAGACCTAGCGCTTTTCTCTCTTGAATTTACATCGTTTTAGTTGTCATTCTTAGCTTTTAGAAATTACAAAACCACACCATTTGTCATTCGTCTTAGATTTACTTTCCTCTTGCATTCTCGTAGTGTTACACTTGGTCCTTGTGAATTCGATTCCTAAAATACTACTTCGTTAGTTGTGCTCTTGCAGTAGAATATTAGGGTTAAACCTGAAGTGTTTCAAATTCTGGAGCATACATTCAAATAAATAAACTTGAAGCCGAGCTAGAACTTAAAGTCCATTCAAAGCATGATTCGTACGAGCTTGATACAACCTCAAACATAAGGATCAAAATTGATGAGGACCTCGAATCCAAGCTAACCCATGAAGAGGAGAAGGTGACAAGAGCCTTCTACCTATTAGACATGCCAAAGAGACATCAAAGAATCAGCCCAAACCATGAGAAGATCAACAACATCAAGGAGAAACCCCCGGACCCATTCAAATGCAAGCATGGCCTAAAACATGAAGCCCACGTGCCCAAGATGATGCAGCCCAACCTCGAGCCACCATGGCCCATCTTGACGAGCCTCTCAACAGTCCAGAACTGTGGAGACTCAAGGAGTAACAGCCCAAACAAGCCCACAAACCTACAATAAATACAATGGCCCAATAAGGACGCATGGGTCTCTCTTGAAGGTTTTCGGTCCAACATGAGGAGTCAAGGTTAGACCACGACTTGGAGACCTTCTGCACGTGCAAGAGTATCTCAAGAGTACACAACTTCATGCCCAAGTTGTCTAGATACAAGGAATCTCACGTTTTCCTTTTTCTGACCAGAAAATAGATTACCTTTTTCTAGTAGGAAAAAGGGTTTTTCTTTTTCTTAATAAGAAAATAGTTTTATTTCTTTTTCTTTTTCTTATTAGGATTCAGTTATTTTTGTTTTTATTTTAGAAGAGATAAAATCTTCCTTTTTTCTAGTATCTTTTTCCTAGTTAGATTTGGTTTTATCTATTGGCTATATAAAACCCCCTATGTAATTAGAAATCGCAGACTTTTTAGCAATCAGTAAGAATCCTAGTGTATTTTTACCGAATTTGATTTTGCTTCTTCTTTGTTCTTGTCGAGTTTGTCTCCAAGACCAAAGCCCTTGTTGTATCACAAGTTGCTCCATAGCTTGTGTGGTGCATTCAATCCACATCCACCTCCACGTTATCCTAAGGTTCAAGGAGAGTGCTCTCAGCCAGCCTTGTTCCTGTTACTTGGCCGAGTCTATAAGCTTCTCTAATCGAGGCTTATATCAGTTGGTATCAGAGCTTAGGTTCTAAAAGGCCAAGTAAAGATCCGACCATACCTAAAGCATACACGATGGAAGATCAAGCTGCTGCACCAGCAGACCCAACAGCTGCAATTCTAGAGATGGTGACAGCCATGTGCGCAGAGCTTGGGAATACATGAGAATTGGGTGCTGAAGTCAGAGCTAGTAGAGACAGAATTAATCGTGTTGAATCAGAGGAGGAGAACTCATATGGGAGTTCCTACAAAAGCGATTGGCGCCATGGGGATGATCATGGCAACGTTTCATGGAGTGGAGAAACTGATTCTGAAATCAGTTATGTTGATGAGCTAGCACGAGAAGAGCTAGAACTTGAACCACCAAACTATGACCAAGACAACACAAGCCACCAGAGTTGTTACGAGGAGGAAGCTCACCAAGAAGGCATGGTAGGAGAAGACCATGAAGGCGATTCATGGTGTGAAAAGACTGAATCTCAATTCAGTCTGGGAGAAGGAGACCACAAAGGTAAACCAGAACATGGAGAATTCAATCATGAAGGATAACCATACCAGTTTGTGGAGCCTTACCATGAAAACAAGCTGTTGTATGAAGGAACCTCTCAATAGTCCAGAACCGTGGAGACTCAAGGAGTACTAGCCCAAACAAGCCCACAAACCTATAATCAATCCAATGGCCTAATAAGGACACATGGGTCTCTCTTGAAGGTTTTCGGTCCAACCATGAGGAGTCAAGCTTAGACCACGACTTGGAGACCTTCTACACGTGCAAGAGACTCCCAAGAATACACAACTTCATGCCCAAGCTATCTAGATACAAGGAACCTCATGTTTTCCTTTTTCTGAAGGGAAAAGAGATTTCATTTTTCTAGTAGGAAAAAGGGTTTTCTTTTTCTTAATAGGAAAATAGTTTTATTTGTTTTTCCTTTTCTTATTAGGATTTAGTTATTTTCCTTTTTATTTTAGAAGAGATATACTCTTCCTTTATTTCTAGTATCTTTTTCCTAGTTAGATTTGGTGTTGTCTATTGGCTATATAAAACCCACTATGTAACTAGAAATCGCAGACTTTTTAGCAATCAATAAGAACTCTAGTGTTTTTTTACAGAATTCGATTCTGCTTCTTCTTTGTTCTTGTCGAGTTTGTCTCCAAGACCAAAGTCTGTATCACAAGTTGTTCCATAGCTTGTGTGGTGCATTCAATCCACATCCACCTCCATGTTATCATAAGGTTCAAAGAGAGTGCTCTCAGCCAACCTTGTTCCTGTTACTTGGCCTTGTCTATAAGCTTCTCTAATCGAGGCTTATATCAAAAAGAGACGAATTTTATTCAATGATAATATGAAATCAATGCAAATGTTGACCAAAGTATAGACATCTAGTCCAGAACAAGAGAATAAAGGAAGGAAGAATACAACGAGAAAATGATCCAATTTTCGATATTCAAAACTATTGTGAAACTCTTTCGTATTCTTATTACCCAAAATTATCAATAAAAATTTCGACTTTATTCTTGTCATATTTTTTTTGTTCTTTTATTCATTTCATTAGAGCATTTTTCATAATATGAAAGCTTTAAACTCAATATCAAATTTATATCGTGGAACCGGATCTTGCATCCACACCTTTGAACATGTAAGCTATTATTACTAAGATCAGTTATTCCTTAATTTATGATGTGTTTTTTTTGTCATGTTTTCGTTTGTCCTCTAGTTTCATGTTCATTTTGAGAGAGCTTAAGGGCCAAGAAAAGGAAGAGGCCCTCATTGCTGATAATTTTGATACAACATTTCATATGAAACAAGTCACCAATAAATTACAAAGGAACATACACTATTATTGGAGAGAAGAGAGTAGAGCGGAGTTTGTGTTCTTGGAGACAGTGGTCAGAGCACAGTTTTCACTCGAGAGCCTGGAAAGGCTTGAAATTTTTAAGACTTTGTATGAGTCCTTGCACAGATCCCGCTGCAGCGACAAGGGAGACGAGGAAACAAGCCCAGTTCAATATTTTCAGCCAAGCCCAAGTGAACGAAAATTTCTTGATCTTCTTCTGAGCAATATGCATCTCGATGGGAAAGTAAACAGTCAAAGGCCAAAAGGAAGCTGCTCCAATAAGACCCAAGAAATCGTTGAAGAAAGGGAAGATCATGGCTACAACTGCGGTGGCCACAACATATGAAGTCCTCCAAATCAATCTGAAGAAGCTGATACCAAAATCACCACAGCAAGGGACGTTGATTTTGTATTCTCCTGTGATAAATTTGTTATCTGGCCAATTTTTTGCGCTCTGGCTCTCTACAAACTGGAAAATGGGCTGGCAAAAGACCTGGTAAGCACCGACAAGATGCACGACAATGCAGACATTGGCAAAGTCGATTAGCCAGAAGGGCTCATAAAAACCGAAACCGGTTAGAAAATTTCCAGGCGCATCATTGCCAAAGGCAGCGTAGCCAACACACCCGCATAACATGTAGAAGAATGTCGTTGTAGAGACACCTACAAGGCTTGCTCTTTTCATGGCTTTGTTCTCTGATGGTGGACTTGCTTTCAGGGTGTCCTGCCATGGTTTAGAGATAACCAATTGTATATACTTTTAATAGAAGAAGACAAAAAACACACACCAAAAGTCAATCGAACTAAATCGTTTAGAATCACTTTAACGGTAGTCCTTAATTGGTGAATTTTATGTTCTTTAATCATGATTTTAAAAATATATAATTTAAAATCAAGTGTTGTTAGTATGAGTATTTGTAACTGAGTTTTAAATTTGTCTGTTACTCCCTATGTTTTACGCAGATTGTCATTTTATAGTTTAAGAAAACTATTTAAAAAATCTATTTTATCCTTCATTAATAAACTAAAATAAATTTCTTTTTCTAATTAATACATTAAAACAACAAGGTTAAAACTGGATTTTTATTCAAAAAATTGCATTCAAAATACAAAATGACACTTTTTGTAAGAAAAAAACAAAACTTTAAAATTACACTTTTTGTTAAACGGATGGACTATTTTATTAACTTTGTAAGAGAATTAGAGAACATTGAAATCTTCAATTTTTTTAAAAAAGAACTCAAACTCCCCGCAAAATAATTGAAAAAGTATCATACACTTCTTTTCTTTTCTTTTTTTGTTCTATCAATTTTATCCATCCATTTTTCGTAGTTTGTAACCATGATATACTTAATAATATAATTTTATCATTTAAAACATCTAACATAAAATANGATAGAATTGTAATTGCAAATAATTTTTTAATATGTGTGAAAGACCTAAAACATCTAACAATTAGAAACAAAGGGTGATATGATAATGGCTATGGACAAGGAAGGTCACGAAGACGCAGCACTTGTACCCGAAGGACCAATGACGAGGGCAATGTCTCGGAAGCTTAACGGAGCTGTTCACGGCTTACTCGAAGACATTTGGTCCGAGGAGAAAGGTCAACACCCACATCACGTTTTCAACATGATCAAGGCTTCGTATAACTTCGTATAATGTATGCTATACGAAGTTATTACGGAGTTGGAATCCTTTATTATACTTTTTTTTTCTAATCGCAACATCTGAGAAAAAAAGGTATAATAAAGGATGTTGCGATTAAAAAAAAAAAGTATAATAAAGGATTCCAACTCATCTAAATCTAATTTAGTTTTTGTTAGTTGTTGTATTTACAGTAGATTAGAAAAAAATTATGAGTTTAGAATTTACAGTAGAAATATATAAATCCATAGTTATATCAATAATTGTAGGAATCTCATGAGTCTTAAAGTAATGTATGTTAAAAATATGAGATATAACGTAGTTGATTAGAATTGTAGATGTATTATTGTATGTAGATATTTAGGCATGTTTTTTTTTCTATGAGTTCAAAGTATTTGAATATGATTTTCAAGTTAAAACTTTGTGTCATGCAAAAAAATTATTCTATTATTTTCTTCTTATTTAATGGTTTTAAAACAATTAAATCAACCCTCAACATGCTTACAAAACGGACATTACTGGTGACAACTTGCCTGTATCTCTATAAGTACGGTTGAGTAGGCATAGGCAAATGCGATGTCCCCAATCGCTTGGAACGTTCTCCACACTTTCTCAGAACCCGTCACATCAATTCCGACCGTAACTCCTGTCAGTGCCGTCCTTGCGTGCGCACCACCACCTTTATTTATTCTTAAAACCGTTAGGACTCACTCTTAAAAGATGAAATTGTTATAAATAAAGCTATGAATGTATATTTATTACCGGCCACTTTGGCAATGGAAAGACCGACGCCGATGGAGGCATAAGAAAAGGACATTACTGCCGCTAGAATGGAGAGCCAAGAGAGCTTATGGAAATTTGGGATTTGGCTCAGAAGAATTTGAATGATTGCAAATATAATCATGAAGGGGGTGTTTGAAGTGGAACACTTTACATTATGCCCATTGTTGTGGAAACAATTCGACCTTTTCACTGCCCTGTTTCAATGAATTCTTAATTTTATCAGTTTAATGCTTTCTTTCTTCTATATTTAAACAACTCATTCATACAGTTATTAGAAATTTGTAATCCACAAACTCAACAATCCTAAGAGATCCTAATTTTTAACTTGAGAATTTTGTTTTTGAAATTGTTTCCTCTTTTGACTTCCACCCTCAATTAAAGTCAATATATGTTACCCCATACATATTGAATAACTAACAAGAAAGAAATACTTTTTAAAATTGGTATAGCATATCTTACCTAGCATAGCACTATTTCTTTAAAGATAGAACAAACAAATAAATTTATAGTCACTTTGTCCTACCCTATAAAACTTAATAAACATGCTTGAAAATAACTAAATAAGTCAAGAAAAAGGAGACGTTGCTATTATTGACTTTCGCTCTTTGAGTAATAATTAAAGTGAAGAGAGAATAATAATAAAATAAAAAGAAAGCTTACACCATGCTTATCGACGCTGTGATTGTGTAGCCGATTGTTATTCCAATTAGATTCCCGTATTGAGCTAATCCGCATAACATCACCTTTCTTCCTCCTGTATTTTTGTTTTAAAAACATATTTTAACATCAATAAACCTACATAAGTTATTGCTGTTCTATATTAAACATCAATCCAGAAATATATTTTAGTTATACTAATTAACAAACTGTCACAGGAAGTCAAGTTGACCTTTTACAAACGATTTTTTTATTTTTGTTTCAGTTAGTTCTTAGATCTTCCGTCTCTGAACATCAGTATCATACTTTTTTCTTTTAAATTTCTTAATAAAATTGTTAAAGCTAAGTAAGAAAAATAGATAGCATAAAAATTGAGCATTGGTCGAGAGGAGGGTATCTTTTGATAGTTATTAAAGGAAGGACGAGCATAATAATTGGGATGGGGACAACGAGAAGACTCCAAGAGACGATGTTGAAACAATGAATGATCACATGGGATGGGAGTATTAAACATGTCAATTTTAAGACAGACTTCACATGATATTTATATTATATATATATGTCATGAGAATAGATGTTGAAATTAAAGTTTTTAGTATATGGTTTTAGTGAAAATCTATCAAATTTAACATTACTTATTATTTGGTGAATCATCGAAAGACCAGTTTAGAACTGAATAAAAATTTTGGCAAAAAAAATTCATACGTGAGTTCTTGGAAAACAAAAATTAAAATAAATAGCACGAATGAATTCTTAGTAGATAGCTACGATTTAACTGATGAAGGACATCAAATATATGGACATACCTTGAAATTCCAACACTAGACAGAGAAAAAAAATAACCTAGATGGAGAAAATGACCTAAGTAAGAGCGGACAACTTCCATGTAGGTATAATTGCGCTTTCCGGTGACAGGATCTGGGGAACGATAACAGTCGGCAAGCATGGTTGATGTAAAGTATGTTATGAAGGAAAAGGCCATTAGTACGGCGGGTCCTGCCACCCATCCGAGCTGTGCATTTGCCCATGCCAGCGACAACACTCCTGACCCTATCACCGCGGTTATTATGTGCGCGCTCCCCGTCATCCATGTCCCTGTTTATTTCAAATGACCAAACAAACTATATGCTGATTAGGCTGCAATTGTTTCAAACGTTAATTTATACGTTTGCGTTTGCGCTTACAAGGGAAAAATTAACACAAAATACATCTGTAAAAGATATTTGTACAAAGGGTAAACGTTAACGCCAAGCCAAACAAAATATTTTATTTTATATTTTGCGTTTGCTTCTATAATCAACATAAAAATTGTGTTACGTGCAAAAGGCAAACAAAACAACTGAGACTTACTTAGTTGCCCGTATGTATATCATATAACCTACAGAAGAAATAAAAAGGTAACATGGAATAACCTGTTCTTTTCTCGCGGCCATCATCGTCAAAGTTTTTGTTAATATCGCCACTCTCGTGATCCGTGAAGCTTTGTTCCACGAACATGCTCTTCTTCTTCTCCATAGATCGATTGTCTTTATGCTTAATTATAATAAAGTAGGAAGAAGTGGCCAAATGTAGTATGTATGGAGTGTGAAGGACTCTTCTCCACTTAAATAGACAAACCAAACTTCACACCTAATCCCTTTCTCTCTTTTTCTATTTCGTATTTATTCCTCTTTTCTCTTTCATTATTGTCTGTCTCTGTAATAGATATATTTATTATTTAATGTTATGATTCTATGAGATTCATTAATGTCAATATGAGATTGCTTAGATCGATTTTCCGAGAGTGATAAATTTTAGTTTACCGAGAGTGATAAATTAAATTAACATTTTCTCTATGATGGGTGGGAAAATAATCATTGACACACTATCGGTGGCTGTCCTCTGTAGTTTCTTAGATCTTTGGTTACCACTACTTCATTTTGTTTTCTAGATTCCATATAATATGAAATTATCAATTCATATTTTTTATTTATATTTATTCTTTCTTATAGTAGAAATTTGGGAGCACGAAATTTACAAAGAAATCTCTTTCCCCTACACGCGGAATTAGAAGCACTTATTTGGGCTATGCATTGCATGATTGCAAACCACAAGATGGCGATAGCTTTCGCAACAGACTGCTCCGAGCTGGTGAAGATGGTGTCTATACCCGAAGAGTGGCCGGTTTTCACATTACATTTGGAGGAATTCATGAAGAGTAAGGAGGTGTTTACTTTTTTCTCTATCTCTCTCATTCCACGAGCAAACACAAAGGCGGACAAGCTAGCACGGAGTGCTCGTGTCTACCCATTTGATATCACTTATGTAAACTCGGTACCCCGGTTTGGGTCTCNATATATATTTGTAAGTCATATTAACCTCTGATCGTTAAATATAAGAAAAAATATATATCTTACGAAAAATGTGTTGATATTAGGCTAGTTGGTTATGGATCCGGCTGAGATGTTTAACATGGTGTATATGTACCCAACGAACTTGAACATTTATGGACTAGTTGAGTTTATTGTATCCGAATCAACCATGTAACCTTTTTATAATTATATAGATTTATATATTAAGCGATAAATCTAAATGAAAAATGATATTGGCTGAATTTAATAATAATTTCTGGTGATATATGGCGGACTAGTTCATGATCTAAATAGTTTTGAAGAAATATAGCAAAATAAGGGGAAGTAATAGATTAATAAAACAAATTAATTTTCAAATAATTTTTAAAATAAATAATAATGATATAATGTTTTGGCTACTAAAATTAAATTATTTCTCTTATGACTCGTGTTGGGGATAAATAATTTCTTTAACTATAGACAAATCACAAGATATATGTCATGATAAAGTAAACAACCACTTATCTAGAAGTGTACCACTTATAGAGGATCAACTGTTCAACAAACTAATTCTTATAATTAAAAAAAGGTCTCTGTATGTAGAAATTTGTATCTATAACGACATGAGAGTGTACAAATAACAAAAGGGGCTTCAGTGGGCAAAATTAGTCTCGTTCATAGATTTTGGCTTTTGATTTTTCAACCAAACCTAGAGCGAATCACGGTTTTCCTTTTATTATTCCTTTCCAGCAAGGTTGACGATAGTTGATTTTTTCAACGATACGTTACGGTCAAATATTATGTTCATTTTACTATTTTTTTATTATGTAAAGCAGAATATTTCAAATTTTGTAACTCGAATAATCGCGATACGTGTTAAATTAATCGATTAACTTTTGATATGTGTGATAAATTTTCAATTATATTTTGACACGTATTTAATTTATTTATATATTTTAACACATAATATTAACAATAAAAGTAAAATTTATAATCGATTCTTAATTCTAACAAGTAAAAATAAAAAATAGTAGTTATGTTTAGATTAAAGAAATTTTTTAAAAACTATAAATAAAAACAAAACTTGAAAAAGAAGAAGGAAAAAGCATAATCCATTTATTAAAGAAATTAAGAAATAGATAACAATCATAAAAAGAAAATGAATAAGCCAATTTTTTTTTTTAAAAAAAGGAAAAACCATATTTCAGTTTAGACTAAGAAAATATTATTATATAAAACTGAATGTTTCAAAGTTGCTAATTCACCTGATCGATTGAGCCATTGGATTGTCCTCAAATCAATTGCATATGCAAGATGGCGGATCCCTCTATGTTGTGTCCAAATTTGGGCTTGATCGGACGGTGAGAAGGTCTTCATCAAAGGTCGAACTTCTGACAGTCTGCATCTATCCAAAAACGGGTCTTTTGCTCCAATTTGCAATGCTTTTACCTTGATAACCTGAAAAGAGTCTTGACACTACAAATATGCTGAAAACGTGATAAAATGCTTAAAAACCGAGTGGGACACTTATTAAAGTGCTAAAAAACCAAAGGTAAAATGGGTAAGAACACAATTATATCTGCATAGAGGAGATATGTTCCAAAACTTCTCTTATTTGGGGATCGCGACATCGTCTGAAAATCCAACCTTGCTCAGACCAAGCTTTCTAGTTCTGCTTTCACCCAGCACATCAAATAGCCTCCTAAATTTCTCCAATTATCCAACTAGAAAAATGTTGAGCGACCATCTTTTACTTCTTTTAAAATGAAATTCACAACCAAGCTTTTTAATTTAAGAAGTTTCTTCCATATCCATGATCCCCTTGTAACTTCTTTTGCATCCCAAAAAGATGAGTGCCGATGTAAATAATGGTTCGCCCACGCCACCCACAATGATCCTGAATCACCAAATAACCGCCAAATCAAACTTAGAGAGAAAGTTCTTAAAGCACTTTGCATTTTGCGGATTCCAAGTCCACCCTCTCGTTTAGGCTTTTCATCCATTATAATTCCAATCAACTGTGTCTTTTATTCTTCTTCATGATAAATTTGCTCTGATGGCCATCTGGGCAATCTTTAGGGCGATTACCCAGTCGCTCTTCCAATCTCAACTGTTTCTTTCTCACGGAGCGGTTTCTTCCAATTCCGACGCTGGCGTGGAGTGTAGTGGTTCCATCCTTGCATTCTCCATCTCCGTAGCGGGGCTCTCACCATGCTGCGATGAAATCGTCAGATGTAATCGTTGTAGTTATGTCCTATATATTGGAATCATGGGATCGATTTGTGATCTACACTCCAATTCAAAAATGCAATATCTTCTCCTCTTCTATTACTGTTTCTTCAATTTTATTCAAAAAATGTGTTGGTGCATTGGTCGGAGGATATGGGACACCGGAAAACGGAAACTACCATGGAAGGGACGAGGTGTCGGAGTTGAAGATGTATCCTCTTTGTTGTATGGCGATATTCGTACAATCGTTGAAAATTGGCAGTCCCAAATTTTATTTCTCTTGGAAGAATCAGTACATTGGATTCTTAACAGAAGAATATCTCTAGATCTAATTTGGGAATTGGCCAATGTAATACAACATGAGGAAATTGTGTTTAAATTGTTAATGATGATAACCAAAAATGAAGTTCGCATAAGATTGAATGCGAGAATGAGAACGAGTAAGACTTTTCACCGAAAAGCATTGTCATTTTTATTTCTTTTGTTTTATTGTTTTTTAAACGTTTGTATTTTCTTATTTTTATACTTTCTATGTAATCTTGAATTTTATATATAAATAAAGATAGATGTAAAAAAAAAAATCATGTGTCTCTTATTTAATCTATATTATTATATCTTTACATATATTATATAATTATTATGTTATATATATATATATATATTATCCTCCATGTATTTATACATCAATATTTGCTATATGGTAGTAAGACCGGAAGGAATTAGTTGTCCAAACGTCATCCCATGCTACCTTTGTCTTTTTCTTTATATTAGGAGACCCTAACCATAGAAATTTTGTCCACATGCTATCGATCACATCGAAACATCTTTTTGTAGCTGAAAAGCCGAGCACAAAAAATTAGTAATGCTTTTGATGACCGATTGAATTAATTGAAGTCTTCCCGCAAAAGATAACACTTTACTTGACGATGATATCAGCCTTTTCCGAATCTTATCAATGAGTGGTTCGTAATCTTGTCTCGTCATGCTTTTTGTGGCAAGCGGTAAATCCAAATACCTTATCCGTAGCTGTTCGATGGGAACACCTAGATTTATAATATTCGCTTGGAGAAAAATACAAGTGTGGCCTGCCATATAAATGGATGATTTTGATGCGTTTATATCCAAACCCGATCTGTTCTCAAAATCATGTAGAACCGCAAAAGTTTTAGGAAGGGATTATGCTGTCCCGTTCATATAAACCATCATATCGTCTGCAAAAAAATACATGATTCAAAGTTAGATCACTACAATGAGGATGACAGCCAATTTTACCCTTAACTGACGTCTTTGTAAGAAGTAGAGACAAGACATTCATCGCTACGACAAATATATATCGCGAGAGAGAACATCTTTGATTGATATTGAGAAAGCCGCAATTGATATACATCCTCTGATCCAAGATATAAATAAGTCAGGGATTGCCATTGCTTGGAGCATAGCGATAATAAAATTCCATCTCACTGTATCGAAATCTTTAGAAATATCCAATTTCAAGCGCATCGAGGAGAAATTTATCTTTGTGGTAGTCTTTCACTAGCGCCGTGGCTAGTAAAATATTTTCTAGTAGTAGTCTACCTTTCACAAACGCGCATTCGTTATTTTTTCACAACTTCCAGTAGAAGAAGTTTCAGTCTCTGGGCAAGGAGTTTTGATATAATCTTGTAGATGATATTGCAGCACGATATAGGATGGTAATCTTGCATCTTGTGGATGATATTGCAGCGTCGAAAAGTTTTCAGAATGACAAACCCTTTTTTCTTCCCTGATGCCATCTTGATCGTGTTAATGTTGCAGGATATAACCCGACATCGGAAGTAGAGATCCACCAGACATCTCCCTAGAGTGTAGTGCATGTTCATTCAGTGGATAAGTCTCTTACCCTATGTTTACTACCTAATTCTGAGCAAGTGATGCGTATCGGATTGTTTTCCGAAACTTCAGGTTTTAAATTTATAAACCTAAAAGTCTTAATTCACAACTTGCTTCAGCTAAAACATGATCAATGAATCACAAGATCAAAACATGGTGCATCCTTGATTTCAAACTCCATCTAAGCGTATCAAACAACTAACAACTAGGACATTGAACCAAACTCTTAAAATGATAGTCTACAAGGAAATTACACCATTGCTCCCAATGTAATATGCAATGCAACCTATATGCAAGCTAGACTCAATCCTAATTATGAAATGCAACTACATGATTGTCTTTTTGTGTTTCAAATTTTCAAAATTTTCTAATTTTTATGGTTTTTATGCACTTATATGTATGCATGAGACTCAAGTATGCAAAAAGGAAAATAAGATCACAAAACAAAATGTTAAATGACACAAACCCCTATCCCAAACTTGAATTGCATCGTCTCGGTGCAACAAAAGTCAAAGAGAGAGTAAAAATATGCAAGAATGTATATACAATGAAATGGAGTGAGGATTATACCTTGTATCGGAGAGAAGGATGACGTGTTGTGGCTCAAACCATCCTTTCATCTAACACCACGACCATTGGACCCAATAGACCCTTATTGATGCTTGTTTTGTGTCTCTAGCTTGACAAAGGATAGGCTTGGGAGGTCCCAAGGGCGCGTTTAATGTCACTAGCTTGACGGTTGCTTCCTCATTTTCACTCCCTTCATGAAGATCACAAAAAACCGAAAAGATTAGCAACAAAAGAAAATAAAAATGCTCTAGTCTCAAGAAGATTCAAAATCCTAATGATCAATGCTAAACCCCAATGGCAACAGTGCCAAATTGATAGAAGATTTTTTGTTAGTTCATATCAATTCCTCTATGGTTGTCATTGTAGCATAAGAGGCATCAATCCATAAGGGTTAAGATTAATGCACTAAGAATGCATGAAACTTCTTAAGCTAGAGCAAATGTTTTTGGGTTTTTATGCTTTTAATTTAAGAATGTAAAATGCAAGAAAGAAAACAAAAGATAGAAGTGTTGGATCATGGATTAAACTATCAAAAAAATGATTAACAATCAAATAATGATGACAAAGTTTACATTAAGCACTATCCTAGAACATGGAATTCACAAATATGACTAATCCATTCTCGTGGCACTAATCACTTCACTAATTACCTAATTGACATAAACTCTTGTTTGCAATTAGATCATCAATGAGCATTAATCTCCAATTCCAATTAGTTCACTAATCACCCTAAACATCAACTCTCATTGGCTAGGATGTGAAAAGCTCACAATAGGCTTGGTTCAAGCATTTTATCGAATACCTCTCGGGCATGAAATGCTTAAGTTCTAGATTTGATTTCTCAACTCAAAACTAGCATTAAGATCAACCTATGTGAAGGATCTAACAAGATGCAATCCAAATCGTTATCATTTATGATGCTAATGCACACAATCTATGCTATTCCTTAGGTCTAGAACACTTGAATAAGATTAATTCATTCTCATGACACTAATCCCTTTCTTAATCACTTAATCAATATCAAATTCTCATTTGTGATTAAATGACTAACAAGCATTAATGACAAGTTCTATTAACCAAAATACACCTTAAACATCCACTCTCATGGGTTAAGATATGTAAATCCCTTATTTAGTTATTTGGAGAATTTCATCAAACACTTTGTGTGCATGAAATGATCTAGATTAGATTAACTTTCTCAAGCTTAATCTAGCATTAAGAACACTAAATAAGGAAGGAAAGAAAGGATCTAGAACATAAGCATCACAAATCAATAATCAAACCATCAAAATCAAGCAAACCATAATCCAACAAAAAGTCTTAAATTCTAAACATGAAGAACATAAGAGAAAAAGACATAAAGATAAAGAAAATGCATTAAATAAAAGATAAGGGTGAAGAAATCTTCTCTAGAATGACATTTGTATGAAGAACAATTAAAATCCCTCAAAAAGAGAGTTTGGGTCGACCCCAACTCTTCCAAGAAGAAGACTTACTACAAAATTAGGTCTAGAAAGTTTAAATAGTCAAAGGGGTCAAACTGGGTCAACTCTGATCAAATTGGGTCAACTATGGTGTACACCGGATGGTGGTGGTCCGGTGTGATGGCCCGGTATTCTCCCTGTCTTGAGCATGGCTGCAATACATGTGATATACTCATACTTTACATGTTGTAGCATGCATTTATGTTAGTGTTTTTGGTCTCATGCATGTATTTCCCATAGATTTCTTAGTGTTTTGGTCTAAATTAGAGAACTAGGTATTTTTATTAGGTTCTAGTGAGTCTTGCATGCATTTGGAGCGTTTCTAGGTATTTTGGAGATATTTGGAGCAATTAAGCAAAGTAGGAAGCAAGGGCATCCGAACCGTCCAAAAGAACCTGCCGAACGAAGGCCGTATGATCTGATTTAGCTTCGGAGCTGTTCATGAAAGTTGTAGAGGGATGAGTTATCTTTCTACCTGATTTTGAATCAAGTCATTCGGACATGTGGTGCGGAAGATATGCCCTATTTACCGAAGCTATATCCGACTGGCCGCGAAGATGTCGAACAATACCGACCAGCATTGGGTCGGTACCATGGGTCGGTATTGCTCCAGGGACTTATACCGATCAGAAGCCCTTCTCAACACCGACCCAGATCAGCTCGGCATGAAGGATCAGGAAGATTTGTACCGACCCATTCTGGGTCGGCACAAACACGACAGTGCAGACCAACCCATTTGTATCGGCCGAACGAAGTGGATACAGTCCGATTTAGCCTTGACGGTCTTCATCGAAGTTGTCGGGGAATGAGTTAGCTTGCCAGAGAAGTTGGAATTAGGGCATTTGGATAAGCGGTTCAAGAGATATCGCGATTTTACCGAAGGTGTATCTGTCAGGCCGCGAGACCAACGCCGACCAGCATTGGATCGACACAAGAAAAGATTAATACCGACCTGTTCTGGACCGGCACTAACTGGTCGGTACAAAGGCAAATATTAGTACCGACCTGTCCTAGCTCGGTACACTTGGTCGGTACAAAACCACCTCCTAATCCGTCCTCGTGAAGCCAGCCGAAGTGACTCAAATATCAGGCCGAATGAAGAACTTACACTCGGATTTAGCTTCGGACGTCTTCATAGAAGTTGTATAGGAATGAGTTAGCTTGCCATAGGAGTTGGAATCAGGTCCTTCGGATGCGTATTACAGGAGATACGGCGGTTTTACTAAGGGCATGTCTTACAGGCCGCGAGACAATGCCGACCAGCATTGGATCGACACAAGAAAGATTAGTACCGACCTGTTCTGGACCGGTACTAACTGGTCGGTACAAAGGCAAAGATTAGTACCGGCCTGTCCTAGCTCGGTACACTTGGTCGGTACAAATCCACTCCCAAACCCATCCCCATGAAGCCAGCCGAAGTGTCTTAACGATCCGGAAGAACGAAGAGGTTACGGTCAGATTCAGCGTCAATGATCTTCATGAAAGATGTAGCCAGATGAGTTATCTGTCTATTGGAGGTGGTTTGAGGTTATTCAGACATGTATTCCAGGAGATATTGCGATTTTACCAAAGGTATATCCGTCTGGCCGTGAGACCAACGAGGAGCAGCATTGGATCGGCACAAGCAAGCCCAGTACCGACCTGTTCTGGAGCGGTACAGCTTGCTCGGTACTGAGGCAGAGAGTAATACCGACCCAGATCACTCCCCATACCGACCCAGAACCGACCGGTACAAAACCCAATCTTTCCTCAACGAAGCCAGCCAAAGTCACCTAAATATCACGCCAAATGGACAACTTACGTTCGGAATTAGCTGCGGCCGTCTTCATAGAAGTTGTAGATAATTGAGTTATCTATCTTCTGGAAGTAGTTTGAAGTCATTCAGAGCAGTGGTTCGAAAGATACATCCGATTTAGCGGGGACGTGTTTGTCTGGCGCCCAAATGAGCTATGCGCAGGGAGTAGTGCCGCCCAACTGTACCGACCCAGGACTGGTCGGTACAGATCTCCAAAATCAGCAAAAACCAGTTTCAGCTGGGTCAATACCCGGTTTGTCCCGGGTTGACCCGGTTCGCCCACCTTCTTTTAAATAGTCCAAAAACCTAATTTTCAGGATCTAAGCTTTATTTTTCTCTCTTTCTCCTTGCACAAAAAGGGGGTCACCTTGATTCCTCTTAGGATTTGGATGATTTTGTAAGAGATATCTTGAGTTTTATGCAATTGGAAGTTTAATCTCTTTAATCTTTCATCTCTTATTCACTTAATCATGGGATTCGACATCTCTTTCATAAGATTTGTTGGGTTCTTCATGGTAAGTGAATAGAAACTCTTTGGATCATTGGGCTTGGTAGATTAGGGATTTCTTTTGTTAATCTTTGATGTCTAGAGCTTAATGATGTTATTTCCTTTCTTATTTAGTGGTTTTAATGCTAGATTAGGCTAGAGATAGTTAATCTAGATCATAGAGAATTTCATGCACACAAAGTGTTTGATGAAATTCCTCAATGAACTAAATAAAAGATTTTCGTACTTAGCTCATGAGAGTGAATGTCTAAGGTGAATCTTGGCTAATAGAACTTATGATTAATGCTTGCTAATTATATTTTCACAAATGAGAATTTGATCTTGATTTTGTAATTAGTGAAGTGATTAGTGCTAAGAGATTAGGCTAATCTTGATTAGTGTTCTAGGCTTAAGGAAATGCACTTTTGTGATTGGATAGTCATCATTGCTTAACTCAAGATTTCCCCAAATCAATTGCCTTGCCCAAAGATCCTATTTTAATCATTGTCTTAATCGTTTTTAGTGCTATTACTTGTCCACTTGTTTAATTTCAATCATTAGGTTGTTAGATAAAATCAAAACCCCCTTTATTTGCTTAACTTAAGAAGTTGTATGTATTCTTGGTGCTTGAGACTTAACCCATTTGGATTCGATACCTCTTATTCTACATAGGCATTTTGAGTAGTTGATACACGGAAAAATCCTACTATCAACAGGATGGTGACACCGGTCCATGGTTGGGCGGTGTTGGTTGCTCATCTCGCGGCCAGACAGATATGTCATTGGTAAATCTGATGTATCTTTGGAAATACTGCTTCAAATGACCTCAAACCACCTCCAGACGATAGCTAACTCAAATGTCTATGATTGTTATGAAGACCTCAGAAGCTGAATCCTAATGGAGACCTTTCGTCCGGCCCGATCTTTCAGTCACCTCGGGTGAACTTTGCATTTGCCTTTGCTCCATAACTCCAATCATCTCCGAAACGTCTCCAAGTACCTATAAAACACTCCAAATGATGCAAGACTCACTAGGACCTAATGCAAACTAGCTAAACTCTCATTTGGACCAAAACACTAAAGAAAGCTATGAAAACACATGCATAAGACTCAAAATGCATGCTAAAATGAGTAATCTAAAACCTAATGATAAATCGATCCCTAATCGGTAAAATGTGAGAATATCAAGAACCCTAATCGGTATCCTAATCTAAATCCTAATGATAAATCGATCCATAAGAGCCCCTTGATATCCCTTTGCCCAACAAGAGAACTACTCGGACACGATTAAAGAAAGCAAAAGAATAATTAAATTAAGAGCAAGAGATTGATGAAAGAGCCTCTTGATTTTAAGAACTAAGTCCGGAGAGAATTTCTTTACCAATCTCGAAAGTAAGAACAAAAGCTTAAGAAAAGTAATGCAAAAAGTAAACTAAAAAGATGCACAAAAAGTAAAAAAATGCGAAATAAAGTCTCTAAGATCACATATTTATAGGTCTTCAACTCTTGCTTTAGTCATCCTTAGGGTTTCCATGAAGAGAAAACAAAGTGGGCTTGAAACGGGCTTCAAACAAGATGGTTTTGGGCCGATCTTGGCTGGCCGTGTCTGCGTGAGCTGGACCCGCGGCCAAAGGTGTGTTCGCCGCGGGTGGAGGGCCTTATCCCGCGGCCAGAAGTGTGTTCGCCGCGGTCACGAGCTCTGGACCCGCGGTCGATGGCCTATGAGGTTGAATCTTCGTTTCTTCTCTTGCTTCTTTCGTGAGACTGCAAAACATGTCTTCAGTCAATTGGATTGTCTTGAGATCTAACCGTTGGATTGTCTTGAAACCAAGTGGGTATGAAAGGTGGTTCTTCCTTCTATCTTGTGTCCAAATTTGATCGTGATCAGACGGTGAGAAGTTCTCCATCGGATGTTGAACTTCTGGCGGTCCAAAATTGTACAAAATCTGGTTTTTCTCCAATTTACGTCGTTTTGCCTAAGGAACGTGAAAAAAGTATTGAAACTACAAATATGCAAAAACTACGATAAAAACATGTAAAAACAAGTGAAACACTTATTAAAGTGTTCTAAAATAAACGGTAAAACGGGTAAAAATACGGTGTTATCAGCAAGCAAATTTTTTCCTAAATAATAAATTCAACCGTCCGGAAATAAAAATTGATATCTATATATTCCATGTATAAAAACTTTGAAAACTTAGTGTCTTTATTTAAAATTCTTATTTGACAAAATTGCAGAAACATGCACTTATTTGTAGTTTCTTTAGTATTTAGGCACTTTTTGTCTTTTTGCGTGTAAATGATGATTATACCCCCCCTCTCCCTTATTTCCACATTGTGTACCGTCCACTTACGTACACGGCGTACTGTACAAGGATAAAATGGTTATGAACAGTAGAGAAAGTGCTACTTTCTAATATACTGTTTAATTATTATAGATAATAAAATAATAATTAAAATTAATTTTATTTAAAAAAAAAATTTAAGCCACGTCATTATTTTTTAACGGAAAGTGAACAATGTTATTAATTTTTTGGGCGGCGCAAACTTGGAAGCTAGTCTTATGGTTATAAGAGTGAGTTTTATTGGTTTGATGGTTTTAAGTAGGGTGTCAAAATGGGTCATGGGTCAAAAAATTTGACCCTAATAGATTGATGGGTCATGGATTAAATGGGTCAAATGGGTCTTGGATCATTGGTCAAATAGGTCAATTTGTAATGGGTCAAATGGGTGACCCGTTTGTCCCATTAACTTCATATGATAATCAACTAATCATCATCATGACTACAATCATAACATCATTTTTTTCTAAAAAAAACAACAATCCATCATTTTTTCCCCCTAAACGAGTCCATTATTTTTTCGCCAAAAATTACAATTCCACGATTTTCCCGCCTAAAACACTATTACGTTATTTTTCTGCAAAAAACGTGATTTTTCCGTCAAAAATGCAGTTTCCACAACTTTTTCTACCAAAAATGTAAATCCGTCATTTTCTCGCAAAAAAAAAACATGTTTCCACATTTTTCCGCTAAAACACGATTTCACATTTTCCCGCCAAAAATGTTATTCAGCATTTTCCCACCAAAAATGTGATTCCGCATTTTTCCACCGAAAACACGATTTCACATTTTCCCGCCAAAAAATATGATTCCGCGTTTTCCGGCAAAAAAGTAATAGCGCATTTTCCCGCCAAAAACGCAATTTCGCATTTTCCCGCCAAAAAAGTGATACTGCGTTTACCCATAAAAAACGTGATACTGCGTTTACCAAAAACATGATTCATATTTTCCCGCCAAAAACGTGATTCCGTGTTTTCGCGCCAAAAACGCGATTCCGCGTTTTCCCGCCAAAAACGCGATTCCTTGTTTTCCCGCCAAAAACGCGATTCCTTGTTTTCCCGCCAAAAACGCGATTCCGCGTTTTCCCGCCAAAAACGCGATTCCCCGTTTTCCCGCCAAAAATGCGATTCCGCGTTTTCTAATACGCCCTTGGCCCAATTGATCTCTCAAAGGAGCGGTAATGGATTGGATAATCCTCGAACGGGTGTTCAAGGCGGTGAAACCGTAGCTTTGGAAATGTGGAGCAGGCTCGAAGGCGTGAGAATCCTTTCAATGTTCCTTCCAACATTCAGCTCACTTGCGGACACTTCCGTGACGACGATTGGTAGAATGGTTACCCACAAAGGAAGGTGGAAATTCCTTTGATAAACCGATCTCGGCCCTTTAGATTCCACTAAAGAAAGCGAAGATAATTTTTATTAAAAATGATAGTTGATTGTTGAGATCAACAATGATATCACAAGGTTTATAAAGGGACGGAATGCAAAGAGTCTAAAACAAACTCGAAAATGACAAAGTAATTAAAACAAGTTTGACTACGAAAATTGGACCAAGACTAGAGTTAATGTGCGAAATGCCCATTGAACTTCTTGGTCGAATTTTGTGTTGGATTTGGTGATATGAACTCCCTAGAATCGACACTCTAGAGCTGGGTAGTAACAGAATAAACCTTGCAAGCACAAGTGCTTCAAGGGCTGTAGATTGATGGGTCACACAAAGGAGGTGAGAAGTCCTTTGATTTACCTTCGTTCTGCTCTGGATATGACACACCAAAGGAGAAACGAAATACTGGATGCTACACACCAGCAACAAGGTCAGAGAATCACTCTCTAAACCAAGAAGAAGAAACTGAATATTTTTGATAAAATGAAAGGTAATTTTCGACAAGGGGTGGCTGCTAGGGTTTAAAGGAGACAACAACACAGAAAATACAACAAAAGAAAGATGGGCCTTGATTGGCTTAAGTCTAAAATGAAACAGATGGGTTTTAGCTTATTTTGGGGAGTGGGCTGAGATAAAAGAGTGATCTAACTTTGCCTCATTAAAAACCCATCCTTGCAAAACCCAATGGGACAAAAACAAGGACAGGGAAAAAGAGCACAAAGTTAGATCACAAGCCCACTAGCCATCTTGAACTTGGATCACCACTAAAGTTGGTGCAGCGTCTTTTCCCTCTCGGCTCAAGTAAATTGGTTGCTCCTGGATTTGGTGAAGTATGCCAGCAACAGCTTCCTTGAGCTTCTTAGTCTTAGCTCGTGTCATGGGACCAATTGCGATGATCAAATGCTCCTCAGCCACAAGCTCTTCTTGATCTGGTTCGTGCTCCTCGGCTACTAGCTCCTCATCTATATCTTCAATGCTGTCCATGATCACATCATCCCCCTCTTCTTGAAAAGGATTTGACCTCAAATCTGGATCATCTGCAATAAATGGGGCTAAGTCAGAAACATTGAAACTGTGACTGACATTGTACTTACCTTGAAGATCAAGCTGGTAGGCGTTGTCACTGATTCTCCGTGTGATCTTGAATGGACCATCGACTCTAGGCATGAGTTTAGACTTCCTTTGATCTGGAAATCGTTCCTTCCTCAAGTGCACCCATACGAGGTCTCCTTCCTCAAAGATTAACTTGCGTCTGCTCTTGTTGGCTTGTTTAGCATACTGCCTCATCTTCTCCTCTATGTTAGCTCTGGCTTTCTCATGAATCTGTTTAACAAGCTCAGCTTTCTGTTTCCCATCGATACTTATTCTTTCACTCAAAGGTAGAGGGGTTAGATCCAATGGACATAAAGGATTAAAGCCATAAACAATCTGGAATGGAGAGTATTTAGAAGCAGAATGCACATAATGATTATATGCAAACTCTATATGCGGTAAACACTCTTCCCAAGTTCTAAGGTTCTTTTTAATCAATGCATGCAGAAGAGTTCCTAGAGTTCTATTGACCACTTTTGTTTGGCCATCAGTTTGCGGATGACATGTAGTAGAGAACAACAATTTAGTTCCTAACTTAGACCACAACGTTTTCCAGAAATAACTAAGAAACTTAGTATCACGATCAGACACAATGGTTCTAGGCATGCCATGCAAGCGCACAATTTCTTTAAAGAACAGACTAGCTACATGAGATGCATCATCTGTTTTATGACAAGCAATGAAATGCGACATCTTAGAGAAGCGATCTACTACAACAAAAATAGAATCCTTTCCTGTTCTAGTCTTAGGCAGCCCTAGCACAAAATCCATAGATATATCAGTCCAAGGATGAGTAGGAACAGTAATGAGATTCTCCCTAAGAATCGATACTCTAAAGTCTGGGCAGAACATGATAGGCCTTGCAAGCGTGAGCTTCAAGGGGTGTGGGAGTGAGGGGTCGCACAAAGGGGATGGAGAGTCCTTTGATATACCACGTTGATCTTCTCTGGATATGACGCACCGGAGGAGAACAACAGTTCTGGATATTACACACCATAAGTTTGGAGAAGAGAATCACTCTCTTACGCCAAAAGAAGAAGAAGAAGCTGAAGAGTTTTTGATAAAAGCTGAATTGTGTTTGTCGACAAAAGAACTAGGGTTTTTAATAAGGAAAACAACAAAGAAAAAATACAACATAAATAAGATGGGCTAAGAATAACAGGTTGGGCTTCTTTAGACTTGATCAGTTTGACGGGCCTCCACTGTTGGGCGTTTTCTGAGCGATTCACTGGGCCGATTGGGGAGATCTTGATAGTTTCGGAAACTAGACCCACGGGGCTTTGGATCTATATGTAGATCGTTTTCTGGGGCGCTGTAAGCTAACAGCGACACTTGATTGAAAGAGCCATAGTAGTGAATCGCTGGGCTTGGATTATGATCAACAAATGGGCTAAGGTGATGTGATCCATTTGTCTCATTAAAAACTTTACTTTGGAAAACCCATTGGGACAAAACCAAAGCAAGGGAAAAAGAGTGCAAATGGGTCACATACCCATTTGTTGTTCCTCTTAAAATTCCCGGATCAAATGTTGTTGTTGAGCTACTCCATTTCTTCTTAGTTTCCTCGGCTACAAGCTGCTCCTTTACTGTGCTTGCCATGATCACATCATCCTCTCCCACTTGAAAAGGATTTGACCTCGAATCCGAACAATCTGCAAGGAAAAAGATTAAGTTAGAACTATTGAAATAAATCAGAATATACTCACCTTGCAAGCAGATTTTGTAGGCATTGATCTTTGTGTGGGCTGGAAAACGTCCTCTCTTCATTTGAATCCTCAAACTTCCACCAGGCTCAAAGATCAGTCGGCATTGTCTCTTGTTTACTTGTTGTTCCTTTCTCAAATACTCCAACGGTTCAAGATCAGCTTGAACAACAATCTTCTTAAGCCAAATATGGAAGAGCCACGTTTTTGGGGCATGAAAATCCAACTCCTCATCATGTATGTCCTGTATACTTACAGCAAAAACTCGAGACAAAAGGTCATAGGTGCAAAGGATATATTCATTCCGACTAGCACACAGTTTCCCATTTAGATAATCTAAAACACACTTCAAATTCTTAGCATGATCATCTAAGTGTTTACTAAAATTCGGAGTGCTATCAAAATAATCAATTTCTCCAAAGAATGATTCAGCATCAGTTTTAGAGGATTTATCAATGTTCACAAGCATAGGATTTCTATTAGACTCACACGTTTTATCCTTATCAAACAGAAAACCTCCATGCCTAAAGAACTTTTTAGGCTCAAACACATTTCCAAAATTATCATTTGAATCATAAAGCATCTTAATGTGTTTAAATTCCAGCAACTTAGCATTAGGAACAGAAAGAAATGCATACCTTTGAATCGTTGCATTAGATACAACGGTTTCTTTACCTTGCCCATAGGGAAATTTCTCAATGAGTGTTCCTGGGTCAAAGACAATATGTTGCTCCTTCCCACGGATCAGTGGGACAATTTCTTGAAGATCATAATGATAAGTATTCTCTTTGCTCGGTTTTGGAACTGGAAATGGTGTTTTGCTTCTCGGCTTCAGTTGTAGCTCTGTTTGAACTGGAAAACGTCCACTCTCCTTTTGAATTTGAAACCAATCTCCTGGATCAAAGATCACGTTGCATCGCCTCTGATGTGCTTCCTTAAGGTACTGCTCCGTCCAGTAACACTCCCATGGCTCATAAACAACTTGAGCAGCAATCATCTTGAACCAGAAGTGACTCCTCCATGTTCTTGGTCCATGATCCTTCACATCTTCAGCTTGCATAACCTGTGCACTTGTAACAAAGACTCGAAACAAACGGTTATCTGTGCTATAGGTATTCTTATTTGATTCAACAAACGTTTTCCCTTTAAATCTCAATTTTTCAGTTTGATCATCAAAGACGTTTTTATAGACCAGAATGTAAACATTGCTAAAAACTTTAATGATCAAATTCAAAACAGATGAAATCTCATTAATTCTATGATTTGAAATGCAATGCATCATCTTAGGGAATCTATCAATAACAGAACTTCTCAATGAACATCTAAATGCAAACGTTTCAAACTGCTCATACAGAAAACTTTTATGCTGTTCATAAGCATACTTTTCACTTGTTGAAAACACGTTTTTAAGGTCAGAACAAGAGTTATGAAGTCCTTTAGCATGTTCAAACTCCAGCGAATTAGGTTCAGGCATAGGAAGTAATGCATACCTTTGAGTCACATTGTGCTGCTTACCTTGCTCGTTTTGAATGATGTAGAGAAGAGTCTCAGTGGGTGCCCCTGGTTCAACGACACACTGATGTGCAAGTCCATAGACTTGTGGCAATCCCCCTGGGTTGTTGTCTTCGAATTCCTGCAAAAGAAAAATGAATTTACTCGGCAGCACCGGTTCAGGGTTAGTTAAGCTCGTAAGAGCTCCTTTAAAAGTAAACTTAGGCAACAACGCTTTAGAAAACAAAGTTCTCTTGATCTCACCAGCCTTTACGACAAAATCAGGTTTTGTAGTTGCAATTTCTTTGTTATGCAAGTTGTCATTCTGAACCGTAAAGTTCTTGGTTGAATTCTGTTCCAGCTTATTGCACACGTTATGCTGCTCACTTTCAGAATGCTTAGAACTCAAATTCGTTTTTCCTGCATCATGAGCAAGCATATTAGTTTTAATAATTGAAACTGATTTTAGACACTTACTTTGCTCAGCTTTGCTCATATCAGAATTGAGATGCTGTTTTGGTTGTAGGTTTTTGAGCAAAGTGATCTGCATGGGGTCTTGAATTTGCTCCTGGTCCTTTGCAAGTGTTAGTGCTGGCGATTATGCTTCTTCAGATGGAGACTCCTTTGCAAATTTTATTGCTGGTTCTGCTTCTTTGGTTGGAGGCTCCTTAGTAAGACCTGATTCAGCACTTCTTGACAAAGACAAATGCATCATACTAGTGATGGGAAAATTAGAAACCTGTTCGTTTAAAACATAACTTATCTTAGCCTTGTTTTGATCATATGCTTGTTCTGGTTTTGCTTTTTGTTTGCACCATACGTCTTGGCTGAGAAAATTCTTCTTATCCAGGGCCTTTGGAACGTCATTCTTTTGTTTTGGATGAGAGAATAGTGTGGAAACGCATTCCCTTTGATGTCTTTGCTTGTCACTCCTTGGTTCTGTCCTTTTGAGCAATCCAAAGTTTTAGCTAGATTCTTCTCTGCCTTCCCTCTCATTTCTAGTCCTTCTTTGACTGTCATGAGATGATTTACTATCACGTCCATAGTAATCATAGGCTGCTTCTTCTCTTTGCTGCCTTTGCTGGTCTGCTTCTCTTCTAGGAGCTCTATGACGAGTTCTTCTTTGATGATTGTCACTCGGCACTTGTTTTCTATTCTGCTGCAGCTCTTGACAGAAAGCTTCTATTTTAGTGTTCATCATCTGCTCCATACGAGCCATCATAGCTTCCCTCCACAGTTTGTTGTTGTTGTCTCCTTGTTCTTCTTCACTCATCTTGACCTGAAACGAGACAGAACAAGAAACCAGTAACTAGTTCTTCACAAGAAACGATTCAACACTGATTGTAGACATGACAGAATTGCTAACACAATCAAGTTGTTTAAAACACAGACTGCTGCTTCTGGAAAAAAAAAATCAATTGCTGCAAACAATTGACTAACAGTTTCTCTAGACTCAATCACACAACAAACTGAGACACAAAACACGAAACTAGACACCTTAAACTTTATCTAACACACTGAAGATGAAGGGACAGATTAAAACACAAATCGCAAACCCTAACATTTTTTTTTTTTTTTGATTTTTGATGAAAACAGAAACGAAACAACACTCTTAGCACCTATCTAGCTACGAAAATCACACATACTCACACTAGACAGACTCGACTTCACCCTAGTAAGACTAACAGAAACGAAAATCACTAAAACAACAAGGGGCTAGTGCGGCAGCAACAATCAGAAGATGAACAGACCTAAAACACACATAAAATTATAAGAACAGATGCGAAATAGAGATAGGAAAGAGATTACCCAGAGTATAGAGCTTGCTCTGATACCACTTAATGAGATTCTCCCTAAGAATCGATACTCTAAAGTCTGGGCAGAACAGGATATGCCTTGCACGCGTGAGCTTCAAGGGGTGTGGGAGTGAGGGGTCGCACAAAGGGGATGGAGAGTCCTTTGATATACCACGTTGATCTTCTCTGGATATGACGCACCGGAGGAGAACAACAGTTCTGGATATTACACACCAGAAGTTTGGAGAAGAGAATCACTCTCTTACGCCAAAAGAAGAAGAAGAAACTGAAGAGTTTTTGATAAAAGCTGAATTGTGTTTGTCGACAAAAGAACTAGGGTTTTTAATAAGGAAAACAACAAAGAAAAAATACAACATAAATCAGATGGGCTAAGAATAACAGGTTGGGCTTCTTTAGACTTGATCAGTTTGACGGGCCTCCACTGTTGGGCGTTTTCTGAGCGATTCACTGGGCCGATTGGGGAGATCTTGATAGTTTCGGAAACTAGACTCACGGGGCTTTGGATCTATATGTAGATCGTTTTCTGGGGCGCTGTAAACTAACAGCGACACTTGATTGAAAGAGCCATAGTAGTGAATCGCTGGGCTTGGATTATGATCAACAAATGGGCTAAGGTGATGTGATCCATTTGTCTCATTAAAAACCTTACTTTGGAAAACCCATTGGGACAAAATCAAAGCAAGGGAAAAAGAGTGCAAATGGGTCGCATACCCATTTGTTGATCCTCTTAAAATTCCCGGATCAAATGTTGTTGTTGAGCTACTCCATTTCTTCTTAGTTTCCTCGGCTACAAGCTGCTCCGGTTCAAGCTGCTCCTTTACTGTGCTTGCCATGATCACATCAAACAGGAAGAGGGGTATACAAACCGTGTGGCATAACCTTTTATTTAGCTTGTTTGCACGTAGTACACCTGCCACAGATTCTCTCCACGACTCTCTTCATGTGAGGCCAATGGAAGTGATCTTGCATCACTTTCAGTGTTTTAGCAATTCCAAAATGCCCCATCAAGCCTCCTCCATGAGCTTCCCTATCTAGCAAATCTCGAATAGAATAGTTAGGTACACACAAGCGATTATCATAGAAGAGAAATCCATCACTTCTATAATAATGACCAGTAGCAAATTTTTCACAAGATTTAAAGATTTCTTGGAAATCAGAATCAGATTGGTACAAATGTTTAAGCTGCTCAAAACCTAACAGTTTAGCATCGAGAGTAGAGAGTAACGCGTACATTCGAGACAATGCATCAGCCACTACATTGTCCTTACCTTTTTTGTATTTGATAACATATGGGAATGTTTCAATGAACTCTACCCACCTGGCGTGTCTCTTGTTGAGTTTTTGCTGTCCTTTCAAGTGCTTGAGTGACTCATGATCAGTGTGTATGACAAACTCCTTTGGCCACAGGTAATGCTGCCACGTTTGCAATGCTCTCACTAAGGCGTATAGCTCCTTATCATATGTGGGATAATTGAGAGTGGCTCCTCCAAGCTTCTCACTGAAAAAAGCAATGGGCTTCTTGTCCTGCATTAAAACAGCTCCAATTCCTACACCAGAAGCGTCACATTCGATTTCAAAAGTCTTAAGGAAATTAGGTAGAGATAAGAGAGGGGCGTGTGTGAGCTTCTCTTTCAAGGCCTGGAATGCCTCTTCTTGTGCTTCTCCCCATCTAAAACCAACGTCCTTCTTGATTACTTCAGTGAGTGGGGCAGCAAGAGTGCTAAAGTCTAACAAATCGCCTATAGAACCCAGCAAGGCCATGAAAGCTTCGCACTTCTCCTACTGATTTCGGACTGGGCCAGTCTCGGATTGCTTTGACCTTCTCTTCATCTACTTTGATCCCATCTGCACTCACAACAAAACCTAAAAAGACAAGGTTATCTGTACAAAATGTGCATTTCTTAAAATTAGCAAAAAGCTTTTCCTCCCTAAGCACATTCAAAACAGATTGCAAGTGATTAACATGTTCTTCTAGGTTCTTGCTGTAAATCAGAATGTCATCAAAATACACTACAACAAAGACTCCTATGAATGATCTTAGAACATGATTCATTAATCTCATAAATGTACTAGGTGCATTTGTCAGCCCAAATGGCATCACTAACCATTCATATAAACCATGTTTCGTTTTAAATGCAGTTTTCCATTCATCCTCTTCTTTCATTCTAATCTGATGCTAACCACTCTTTAAATCAATTTTAGAAAAGATACTAGAACCATGTAATTCATCAAGCATATCATCTAATCTAGGTATGGGATGTCGATACTTCACTGTGATATTGTTGATTGTTCTGCAGTCAACGCACATACGCCAGCTGCCATCTTTCTTTGGCACGAGCAGAGCTGGTACAGCACAAGGGCTCATGCTCTCTCGGATATGGCCCTTTTCCATAAGCTCACTGACTTGCTTTTGCAATTCTTTAGTCTCCACAGGATTGGTTCTGTATGCTGGACGGTTTGGAAGGGAAGCGCCTGGCATGAAATCAATATGATGTTCAATGCCTCTAATCGGTGGCAGCTCCTTTGGATTGTCCTCAGGGAACACGTCTGCATATTCCTGCAATAAAGATTTCATTTCACTCGGCAGCACCGGTGCAAGATTAGTCAAGCTCGTAAGAGCTCCTTTAAAAACAAACAATAGTAAAGGCTGTTTAGAAACGAATGCCTTCTTAACCTCACCAGCTTTTGCATAGAAATTTGATTGTTTGGCAGAAGATGTTTCCTTTTGCTGGAGACTCAACTGGTCTTGATGAACTTCCTTTGGGGTCATGGGAACCAGAATGGTTTTTCTTCCCCTGAACTCAAATGAGTGGCGATTGGTGAAGCCATCATGTATTACCTTACGATCTGATTGCCATGGTCTTCCTAGCAGAATGTGCCCAGCCTCCATTGGGAGCACATCACACAGTATCTCATCTTCATACTTGCCGATTGAAATAGGGACCAGCACCTGGCTGTTTACTTTCATCTCACCGTCTTCATTAAGCCACTGAAGTTTGTAAGGCTTAGGATGCTTTGCCACACTTAGTCCAAGCTTCTTAACCATCGTCTCACTTGCTACATTAGTGCAGCTTCCTCCATCGATGATAAGACTACAAATTTTTCCTTGGACCAGACATCTTGTGTGGAACAAGTTCTCTCTCTATTCTTGTTCGTCATCTCTAACTTGCACACTTAAAGACCTTCTTGTGACTAACAGTTTTCCTTGGGCAGGCAGCTCTTCATATTCAGATAACGAATCAAGGTCCGCCTCTTCTTCCTCCTCGGATTCCACATCTCCATTGTCTAACAGAATCATAACTTTCTTGTTGATGCATTCATTGGCATAATGGCCTCTTCCTTGACACTTGAAACATTTAACCTCACGAGACCTTGAAGTAGTAACTTCTGCCTTGCCTTTGTAGTCCCGCATTGCTGTGTAGGGCTTAGCTTCTGTTCTTGGTGTTGCAATTTGCTTGCCTTCACGCTGGAAAGTATTAGCCCTTTCCTCTCTTTGATAACTCGGTTTAGTAATAGTAGGTCCACTTCCTTAACTAGGTCGAGAAGAATTCCTCCTCTTGAGTTGCTGTTCCACCAGAATTGCTTTGTGAAGCATCTCTTCTAACTCCACATAATGCTGCATCTCTAAACGGTCTTGTATACTCTGTTTAGACCACCCAAAAATCGTGACATAGTAGCTTCTCTATCTTCTGAAATATCAGCACGGATTATAAGCGTTTCCATCTCTTGATAGTAATCTTCAACGCTGCGGCTTCCTTGAGCAAGCTTTCTCAGCTTGTTGTGCAGCTCACGGTGGTGATGACTTGGGACAAATCTTTTTCTCATCAGGCTCTTCATTTCGGTCCAAGTATCCACTGCATATTCACCATTGCGTCTACGAGAAGTAACCAACTGATCCCACCAGCTGAGAGCATAATCGTTGAATTCAGTTGCTGCTACTCTCACTTTGTTGATTTCTGTGTAGTGTTGGCAGTTGAAAACCAACTCAATTTTCTTTTCCCACTCCAAGTATGCATCAGGGTCGTTCTTCCCATGAAATGGTGGAATTCTGAGCTTGAGACCCCCAAAGTTGTCTTGATGATCTCTGCCTTCTCTAGCACGTCTATTCCTCCTTTGACTGCCTTGAGCTGAGTCGCTGTCTTGGCTATAATAACTTGAGGTTTCTTCATTTCTACGTTGCCTTTGCTGATCTGCTTCTCTTCTAGGCGCTCTATGACGAGCCCTTCTTTGCTGATTGTCGCTCTGCTCTTGTTCCCCATTTGGTTGCATCTCTTGTCGAAAAGCCTCTAGTCTAGTCTCTAGAGTAGTGTTCATCATCTGCTGCATACGAGCCATCATAGCTTCCATCATCAGTTTGTTGTTCCGCATACTACTGGTTTCCTCTTCTTCTTCAGCCATCTAGGCCTGAAAACAAAAGTAAAGCACAAACCAGTAACTAGTTCTTCACAAAAAAGACAGACTTACTGGAACACTGATAATTATTAAGCACATTAAGCTGCTGCACAACAAGAAATTCGATTGCTGTCACTAAAACAACTAACAGAACTTCTAAACTCAATACAAACAAGCTTAAAACATTACCCTGGTTTTGCGCCACTAAGCAAGCAAGCTCAGAACAATCTCCTGGTTTTACTCTACTAAACAAGCAAGCTCAAAACAAAACCCTGGTTTTACTCCACTAAACAAGCAGGTTCAAATTTATTAAATCCCCATTAACTTCATATGATAATCAACTAATCATCATCATGACTACAATCATAACATCATTTTTTTCTAAAAAAAACAACAATCCATCATTTTTTCCCCCTAAACGAGTCCATTATTTTTTTGCCAAAAATTACAATTCCACGATTTTCCCGCCTAAAACACTATTACGTTATTTTTCTGCAAAAAACGTGATTTTCCGTCAAAAATGCAGTTTCCACAACATTTTCTACCAAAAATGTAAATCCGTCATTTTCTCGCAAAAAAAAAAACATGATTCCACATTTTTCTGCTAAAACACGATTTCACATTTTCCCGCCAAAAATGTTATTCAGCATTTTCCCACCAAAAATGTGATTCCGCATTTTCCCACCGAAAACACGATTTCACATTTTCCCGCCAAAAAATATGATTCCGCGTTTTCCCGCAAAAAAGTAATAGCGCGTTTTCCCGCCAAAAACGCAATTTCGCATTTTCCTGCCAAAAAGTGATACTGCGTTTACCCGTCAAAAACGTGATATTGCGTTTACCAAAAACATGATTCATATTTTCCCGCCAAAAACGCGATTCCTTGTTTTCCCGCCAAAAACGCGATTCCTTGTTTTCACGCCAAAAAGGCGATTCCGCGTTTTCCCGCCAAAAACGCGATTCCGCGATTTCCCGCCAAAAACGCGATTCCGCGTTTTCCCGCCAAAAACGCGATTCCGCGTTTTCCCGCCAAAAACGCGATTCCGTGTTTTCTAATACGCCCTTGGCCCAATTGATCTCTCAAAGGAGCGGTAATGGATTGGATAATCCTCGAACGGGTGTTCAAGGCGGTGAAACCGTAGCTTTGGAAATGTGGAGCAGGCTCGAAGGCGTGAGAATCCTCTCAATGTTCCTTCCAACACTCAGCTCACTTGCGGACACTTCCGTGACGACGATTGGTAGAATGGTTACCCACAAAGGAAGGTGGAAATTCCTTTGATAAACCGATCTCGGCCCTTTAGATTCCACTAAAGAAAACAAAGATAATTTTTATTAAAAATGATAGTTGATTGTTGAGATCAATAATGATCTCACAAGGTTTATAAAGGGACGGAATGCAAAGAGTGTAAAACAAACTCGAAAATGACAAAGTAATTAAAACAAGTTTGACTACGAAAATTGGACTAAGACTAGAGTTAATGTGCGAAATGCCCATTGAACTTCTTGGTCGAATTTTGTGTTGGATTTAGTGATATGAACTCCCTAGAATCGACACTCTAGAGCTGGGTAGTAACAGGATAAACGTTGCAAGCACAAGTGCTTCAAGGGCTGTGGATTGATGGGTCACACAAAGGAGGTGAGAAGTCCTTTGATTTACCTTCGTTCTGCTCTGGATATGACACACCAAAGGAGAAACGAAATACTGGATGCTACACACCAGCAACACGGTCAGAGAATCACTCTCTAAACCAAGAAGAAGAAACTGAATATTTTTGATAAAATGAAAGGTAATTTTCGACAAGGGGTGGCTGCTAGGGTTTAAAGGAGACAACAACACAGAAAATACAACAAAAGAAAGATGGGCCTTGATTGGCTTAAGTCTAAAATGAAACAGATGGGTTTTAGCTTATTTTGGGGAGTGGGCTGAGATAAAAGAGTGATATAACTTTGCCTCATTAAAAACCCATCCTTGCAAAACCCAATGGGACAAAAACAAGGACATGGAAAAAGAGCACAAAGTTAGATCACAAGCCCACTAGCCATCTTGAACTTGGATCACCACTAAAGTTGGTGCAGCGTCTTTTCCCTCTCGGCTCAAGTAAATTGGTTGCTCTTGGATTTGGTGAAGTATGCCAGCAACAGCTTCCTTGAGCTTCTTAGTCTTAGCTCGTGTCATGGGACCAGTTGCAATGATCAAAGGCTCCTCGGCCACAAGCTCTTCTTGATCTGGTTCGTGCTCCTCGGCTACTAGCTCCTCATCTATATCTTCAATGCTGTCCATGATCACATCATTTGGGCTTGGGGAAGAAGTGCCAAGGCCTCATTAACAACCTTGTCATGTAAAACCCATTGGGTAAAAACCATGACTAAGGAAAAGAGTGCACTTGGGCTTGAATCAAAACCAATGCGGTTTGAAACACCTCTTCCTTAGAGCCCAAGTATTCTGGTCGGTTGTGGACTTGATGAATGAGTCCTCCTAGTGCTTCCTTGAGTCGCTTTGTCTTGGCTCGCGTCATTGCTCCTTCGGGTACGAATAAGGCATCGTCCGGTTCGTCCTTAACCTCAGCTACAAGCTCGGCTACAAGCTCCGTCTCCTTAGTGCCGTCTAGGATCATATCATGCCCCTCCTCTTGAAAAGGATTTGTCCTCAAATCTGGACTATCTGCAACAAAAGGGATTAAGTCAGAAACATTGAAACTAGAACTAATCGAATACTTACCTTGCAAATCGAGCTTGTAAGCATTGTTGTTGATCCTTTCAAGCACACGGAATGGACCATCAGTCCTCGGCATAAGTTTAGACTTTCGTGCATCCGGAAATCTTTCTTTCCTTAAATGAATCCAAAAAAGGTCTCCCGACTCAAAGATTTGTTCACGTCTTCCTTTGTTAGCGTGCTTGCGGTACTGCTCGGTCCTCTTCTCGATGTTGATCCTTGCTTATTCATGCATTTGTTTCACGAGTTCGGCCTTTCTTTTCCCATCAAAACTCAAACGCTCATTGGAAGGTAACTCGATTAGATCCAAAGGAGTAATAGGATTGAAACCATAGACCAATTGAAACGGAGAAAATTTAGAAGCGGAATGAACAGCATGGTTATAAGCAAACTCAACATGCGGCAGACAATCTTCCCATGACTTAATATTCTTTTTAATGACAGCACGCAAAAGAGTTGACAAGGTCCTATTTACTACTTCCGTTTGCCCATCAGTTTGCGAGTGACAAGTAGTAGAGAATAAAAGTTTAGTACCTAGTTTCGACCACAACGTTTTCCAAAAATAACTTAAGAACTTAGTGTCACGGTTGAAAACTATGGTCCTAGGCATGCCATGCAAACGAATTACTTCCCTAAAGAATAGATCCGCAACAAGAGAGGCATCATCAGTTTTATGACAAGGGATGAAGTGAGCCATCTTAGAAAATCTATCAACTACTACAAAGATGGAATCTCGACCCTTCCTAGTTCTAGGCAGTCCAAGAACAAAGTCCATAGACACTCAACCCACATAACAGTAGGGATAGGTAAGGGAGAATACAAACCTTGCGACTGTACCTTAGACTTGGCTTGCTTGCAAGTGACGCATCTTCCGCAAATTCTCTCCACGTCTCGTTTCATATGCGGCCAAAAGAAATGTGCTTGCAACGTGCTTAGGGTTTTAGCCACTCCAAAGTGTCCCATAAGTCCTCCTCCATGTGATTCCCTAACAAATAATTCTCGCAAAGAACAGTGAGGCACACAAAGGCGGTTTTCAAAAAAAAGAAAACCGTCATTCCGAAAATATTTACCGAAGGCAAATTTTTCGCTTGCTTGATAAGCTTCTTTGAAATCAGAATCAGTGACATATAACTCCTTGATTTGGTCAAATCCAAGCAATTTAGTTTCAAGTGTAGAGATGAGAACATATACCTTCTTGACAATGCATCGGCTACTACATTGTCCTTACCTTGTTTATACCGAATGACGTATGGAAAGGTCTCGATGAACTCAACCCACCGTGCGTGACGTTTGTTCAGCTTTTGTTGTCCTTTGAGATGCTTGAGAGACTCATGATCAGTGTGGATCACGAACTCTTTGGGCCAGAGGTAGTGCTGCCACGTTTGTAGAGCCCGGACCAACGTGTAGAGCTCCTTGTCGTACGTCGGGTAATTCAAGGTGGCTCCTCCAAGTTTTTCACTAAAGTAAGCAATGGGCCTCCTCTCCTGCATAAGAACTGCACCGATACCTACACCAGAGGCATCACACTCAATCTCAAATGTTTTTAAAAAAATTAGGTAAAGAAAGAAGTGGCGCGTTTGTAAGCTTGTCTTTCAACGCTTGGAAGGCGGTTTCTTGGGCTTCTCCCCATTTGAACCCAACATCTTTCTTGATGACTTCTGTTAGAGGTGCGGCCAGGGTGCTGAAGTCTTTCACAAAGCGTCGGTAAAATCCTGCAAGTCCGTGAAAACTCCTTACTTCGCCAACGGTCTTCGGACTAGGCCAATCGCGGATGGCCTTCACTTTTTCCTCGTCGACTTTGATTCCCTGTGCTCAAACTCTTACTTTCTTTGTCTTGGTGAGGGTTGTTCAGGCCATTCTCATTCTCGGACTCCCTTCTCTTCTCACGGATTTTCTGGTCTTGATAAATCTCGAGAGGAGTCATAGGAACCAGCACAACGTTCTTACCTTTGTACGCAAACGAATGTTTGTTTGTAAGGCCGTCATGAGTAACCTTGCGGTCGAACTGCCACGGTCGTCCCAAAAGTATGTGCCCACCTTCCATCGGTAGCACATCACAAAGAACTTCATCAACGTAGCTTCCTATCGACAACGGAACCAAGACTTGCTTAGTTACCTTCAAGTGTCCCTCGTTGTTCAACCATTGAAGATAATACGCCTTGGGGTGCTTCTTCACTTCCAAATTCAGCTTCTCTACGAGAGTAGTACTCGCCATATTCGTACAACTGCCTCCATCAATGATAAGGCTGCATACTCTGCCGTTGACGCGGCATCGAGTGTGAAAAAGGTTTTCCCGTTGCTCTTCTTCCTTAGGGCGGTCTTGCACTAACAAAGTTCTTCTCGCCACTAGCAATTCTCCAAAGTCAGCTTCCTCCGCGGTCTCTTCTACTACTGGTGAGTCTTCCCGACCCTCTTCCTCTTCGGATTCAATCTCACCGTCTTCTTGCAGCACCATAGTTCTTTTGTTTGGACACGCCTTGGCCATGTGTCCTCGGCCTTGGCATTTGAAGCATCGAAGATCAGGGTTCTTGTCTTGAGAACTCTCGGCTTTCTCATTGGGATTCCTATAATAAGTCGGAGTGAAAGACTTTGAATCCGTTCCCAGCCTCGAATCCATTTTTGGTCGGAATCCGGATCTATCTTCTTTGATCGGATTCGGCCGTATGCTAGAACCGTAGGAAGGTTTTGCTGCATTCTTCCTCCTGAGTTGTTTCTCTAGGACATTCTCCTTTTGTAGCATTTCCTCTAGATCTTCATAGTATTGTAGCTCAAGCAAATCTTGGATCTCACGGTTGAGACCCCCCAAGAACCGAGACATAGTAACTTCATTATCTTCAACCAAACGAGCCCGAGTCATGAGCATTTCCAGTTCTTGGTAGTATTCCTCAACACTCCGGGATCCTTGCACAAGCCTCCTCAATCTATTATGAAGATCACGTTGATGGTGGCTAGGAACGAATCTCTTGCGCATGACGGCTTTCAATTGCCTCCATGTTTCTATCGGGTCTTCGTCATTACGTCTCCGAGAAGTTACTAGTTGCTCCCACCAACTTAGTGCATAGTCATAGAACTCCGTGACCACTGCACGCACTCTTTGAGCCTCCGTATATTCATTGCAATCAAAGACCAATTCGGCCTTCATTTCCCATGCTAGGTAAGTATCCGGGTCATTTCTTCCGTGGAAGGGAGGGATCTTAGCTATCACGCCCCTCGTGTGGTCACGTCTCGGCCGCCGTTGGTAACTGCCGGATGAGTGACCTTCGGATCTAGATTGTCTCCTTGCGTCTCTTTCTCTCTGCGGCTTCCCTTGCTCCTCACTATGTGACAGATCGCCGTAATAGTCATTATGGTTTAACGGTCGGTTGACGGGATTGATGTTGGGGTCGTTTGTCGGAGAATTGCCATCGGATCGGTTCGTGGTATGGGTTTGCACGGGAACAGCGCCGGCAACTCTCATCATTTCTCTTTGTACGAAATCTATCCGCGTAGTCAAGTCTCCCATCATTCGGGTGAGTTCCGTAGTGGCTTCTTCATGCGCCGGTCGACCGTTGGGTAAGAGTTTGGAACCCAAATCATTTATCAACCGAGATAATTCTTCCAACATGGTTTGGTTGTTTGGCGAACTTGTCTCCGAAGTATTGTCGGACATTTTGGTACCTGCAAATGAATCAAAGAACAAATCACCAGCAACAAGTCCTTGAAAAAAACCAAAAAATTCGAAATGACTTAAAAGGATCGATCGATACTAAACGAGAATCGAGCGATACTTAACGAGAATCGATCGATGCTAGCGAAAACAAAGTACCACCTAATCGATCTAGTGGAATATGAAGAGATGAAAATGAAGCACAGACTGATCGATACTAGATGATCCCTAATTCTCTTTTTTTTTTTTTTTTTTTTTTTTTTTTNCTTAACATTGATCGATATGAGAAAATTGAAGAATAGATGCGACAAAAATTGAAGATGAACGGTTTAAATAAAAACAAAATGAAATATAAACAAGTGATAGATGGAATGATATTACCGAGTCCTTGAGTTGCTCTGGTACCACATAATACGCCCTTGGCCCAATTGATCTCTCAAAGGAGCGGTAATTGATTGGATAATCCTCGAACGGGTGTTCAAGGCGGTGAAACCGTAGCTTTGGAAATGTGGAGCAGGCTCGAAGGCGTGAGAATCCTCTCAATGTTCCTTCCAACACTCAGCTCACTTGCGGACACTTCCGTGACGACGATTGGTATAATGGTTACCCACAAAGGAAGGTGGAAATTCCTTTGATAAACCGATCTCGGCCCTTTAGATTCCACTAAAGAAAACGAAAATAATTTTTATTAAAAATGATAGTTGATTGTTGAGATCAACAATGATCTCACAAGGTTTATAAAGGGACGGAATGCAAAGAGTCTAAAACAAACTCGAAAATGACAAAGTAATTAAAACAAGTTTGACTACGAAAATTGGACCAAGACTAGAGTTAATGTGCGAAATGCCCCTTTAACTTCTTGGTCGAATTTTGTGTTGGATTTGGGCTTGGGGAAGAAGTGCCAAGGCCTCATTAAAAAACTTGTCATGTAAAACCCATTGGGTAAAAACCATGACTAAGGAAAAGAGTGCACTTGGGCTTGAATTAAAACCAATGCGGTTTGAAACACCTCTTCCTTAGAGCCCAAGTATTCTGGTCGGTTGTGGACTTGATGAACGAGTCCTCCTAGTGCTTCCTTGAGTCGCTTTGTCTTTGCTCGCGTCATTGCTCCTTCGGGTACGAATAAGGCATCGTCCGGTTCGTCCTTAACCTCGGCTACAAGCTCGGCTACAAGCTCCGTCTCCTTAGTGCCGTCTAGGATCATATCATTTCCCTCCAAAAACGCGATTCCGCGTTTTCCCGCCAAAAACGCGATTCCGCGTTTTCCCGCCAAAAACGCGATTCCGCGTTTTCCCGCCAAAAACGCGATTCCGCGTTTTCCCGCCAAAAACGCGATTCCGCGTTTTCCCGCCAAAAACGGGATTCCGCGTTTTCCCGCCAAAAACGCGATTCCGCGTTTTCCCGCCAAAAACGCGATTCCGCGTTTTCCCGCCAAAAACGCGATTCCGCATTTTCCCGTCAAAAACGGGATTCCGCGTTTTCCCGCCAAAATTGCGATTCCGCGTTTTCCCGCCAAAAACGTTTCCCGCCAAAAAAGTTATTCCACGCTTTCCCGTAAAAAAAGGTTATGGTTGATTATCATAAGAAATTTGTTAGGATTTTTAAAGCGACTTTTTTTCGTATATTGGTTCTTGAACTTGGAATACGAATACTATGTGTAGCCTACTTTCGTACATCTTACACACCGATAACTTAAGTACTCGACCGGTAGCTTTCGTCTCCGACAGCGCAAAAAGTTATGATGAACGAGCAAGGTCGTTTCCGCTCACAACCCCTCCACAAGTATACTTTCGTATCTTGTGACAGTTTTGCTCGTCTACCCTAGGTCAAACATATAGATCCAATACTTGAGTAGCTATAAAAACATCTAAGTTCAGTTGCAAGGTAGCTAATCAAGCAAACATGCATTAAAAATAAGGATAGAACAAAGAACCCTAATCGGTATCCTAATCAAAAACCTAATGATAAATCGATCCATGAGAGCCCCTTGAAATCCCTTTGTTGGAATGAAGGTATTACCAGTATTACATGTATTACCAGTATTATCAGTAGTACCAGTAGTACCTGCCGCCCAGTCTTTACTCAAACATGCTCCTCTCTCTCTTCTACTTATTATGGACGAATTCCCATGTCTTCCTCTCTCCTTCATGCATCTCTTCTCATTAAGTATTGTAACAGCTAGTTTATTCTCTATATATTTGTATCTCCTTGTACAAATCAGATTAAGTGAAACAATATACAGTTTCTCTCTATTCTCTCTGTTCTACGATTCTCTCTTTTCTCTTATACACTTCCGCATATAATTCTACATGGTAGCAGAGCTATAGATCCGTGATTCTCACTTCTATTCATCCTTTATTTTTCGTTTCATCTTCTTATTCTTCAGATCTGATCATGGAAAACACAAAACAGATCACTCTACCTGTTATTCTCAAATGGGATAACTATTTGCTTTGGTCCAGAATCACTAAAACTGCTCTATGCAGTCGTGGTTTATGGAATCACATCATTGGCATTCAAAACGAGTCTCATCAGAACCAGGACAAGGGCAAAAGCGTGGTGGAAGATGAAGAGTCAGATTCAAGCATCTCAAAAGCCACGAGCTCAGAAGATCCAAAATGGTTTCAGGAAGATCAGATGGTGCTATCTATTCTCCAAAGCTCCCTTGAGCACTCAATCCTTGCTGCTTACTCATACTGTGAAACAACAGAGGATCTATGGGAAACTCTTAAAGGAGTTTATGGAAACGTTTCAAATCTCATTCGCATCTTTGAAGTTAAAAAGGCGCTGAATTCTCTCCAACAAGAGGAGAAATTCTTCAAACAACAGTTTGGTTAGTTTAGATCTCTTTGGGCAGAGTTGGAGACTCTTCGTCCTCCAACAACAGATCCAGCAACTCTCAATGAAAGGCGTGAACAAGATCAAGTGTTTGGGCTTCTTTTCACTCTCGACAGCTCATTCAATGGTCTCATACATCATATTCTAAGATCTGACAATCTCTTCAGCCTGAACGATGTGTGTATGCAAATCCAGAAGGAAGAAAGGTCTGTTGGTTTGTTTGGCCAGAAAAATGACTTAGCTCTTGCAAACAAAGCTGCTTATCAAAGGAGTGACCGCATCAAATTCGTGTGTGATCACTGCAAGAAAAGAGGACACACCAAGGACATGTGATGGATCCTTCATCCACATCTAAGGACAACATAAGGCAAGAGAAGTGGGTAAAGCAATGTTTGCTTCTACTGTTGAAGATAATCTGGTCAGGAAATCTGACCTTGAATCTCTCATCAAGAGTATTGCCTCTGTAAAAGAATCTCGTAATGCTTTACTATCTCTTAAACATCATAAACCTATTGTTGTTGATTCTGGTGCATCTCATCATATGATTAGTGATGCAAATCTTATTCATAATATTGAACCTGCGAATGGAGATGTGACTATTGCAAATGGTCACAAAGTGCCCATTAAGGGAATTGGAAACCTGAAACTGTTTAACAAATACTTTCAAGCTCTTTACTTGCCTGAGTTTACTTATAATCTTTTATCTGTCCAAAAAGCAACTAAAGATCTTGATTGCTTGGCTATTTCCAGTCCTCATGATCTTTGGTTTCAGGATATTAAGTCGGGAAAGACAATTGGAGAGGGATCTACAAAGAATGGTCTTTATGTTCTTGAAGATTTAAACTCTACTTCTGCTTATGTTTCTATTTTTTGCTAATAATTCAATATGGCATGCTAGACTTGGACATCCTCACACACAAGCTCTTAAGATTCTTTTTCCTAGTGTATCTTTTGAGAATGATAAGTGTGAAGCTTGTATCTTAGGAAAGCATTGCAAAACTGTATTTCCAAACTCATCTACTACTTATGAAAATTGTTTTGATCTTATTCATTATGATGTGTGGACTGCTCCTTGTGCAACTAGGGATCAATATAAGTATTTTGTGACGTTTATTGATGAAAAATCCAAATACACATGGCTAACACTCTTACCTTCTAAAGGCCATGTTTTTTAGGCTTTCTCAAACTTTTACAGCTTCATTTCCACTCAGTATAATGCTAAAATTAAGACTTTACGAACTGACAATGGAGGCGAGTACATCAGCAATGAGTTCAAAGCCTTCACATCCAAGCATGGGATCGTACATCAGACATCGTGTCCCTATACTCCTCAACAAAATGGTGTTGCTGAGCGCAAGAATCGTCATCTTATTGAGGTTGCACAGACTATGATGTTTGACAAAAATGTTCCAAAACATTACTGGCGTGATGCAGTCATGACTGCTTGCTATCTTATCAATCGTCTCCCAACTAAATGTCTCAAAGACATATCTCCATATGAGGTACTAAACAAAGTTAAACCTCCTGTTGATTTTCTAAAAGTGTTTGGATGTGTTTGCTATGTTCATGTCCCAAATGACCAGAGGAACAAGCTTCAGCCTAAAAGCATCATATGTATCTTTATTGGATACTCTACTACTCAGAAAGGCTACAAATGCTACAATCCAGAATCAAGGAAAACATTTGTCTCCCGAAATGTTAAGTTTGATGAGGAGAAAGGATTCTATGAAGAAAAAGATGGAATAAGCTGAAAGACTTAAGGTCTTCTAGTTCTGATCTTGCTGCCAGCCTGAGGAGTCTTCTTGAAAACCTCAACATGCCAACTCAAAGAGAAGGTACCCAACTATCTCCTTTACCACAATCTGAAGACAAACTTGAAAATGGTAAAAATGATGAAAATGGTGAAACTGCTCCCTACAACACCAAATCGAGGGATCCAGTTTCTAACTCGATAGATTCAATCCCCGCAGCTCCTACTCTTTCTCTAGTTGACAATGGTGATTCAGACGATCCAGAAACTCAAGACAATGGTGAAAACTGTGAGAGGAGTCTGATGCAAACGCTGAAGACCAGAATATGGAGACCGCCATTCATGAAGATGACTCACCTCCCCCACTCCGCAGAAGTTCCAGAATCAGAAAAACCCTGATTTTTACTATAATAATCTTGCTACTACTGCCACTCATCCTTTTCAAGCTTATTGTTCTTTGGCTAACCTTCCTGATAATCATCAAGTTTTTCTTAGCAAAATTGACCAGGTTGCCATACCTCAGACTCATGAAGAAGCAAAGGATAGTGAGGTGTGGACCGAGGCAGTAAACGAAGAACATGGAGCCATGAAGAGGAACAACACTTGGGATGTGGTTGATCTCCCCAAAGGAAAGAAACCAGTTGGTTCCAAATGCGTTTTCACGATCAAATACCACAGCAACGGTGAAATAGAGAGGCATAAAGCTTGTTTGGTGGCTAAAGGCTTCACTCAAACATATGGAGAAGATTACAAATACACTTTTGCTAATTGATATATCATGGTTTTTACCCCTTTTAAACCATAATATAAGTCCGTTTTAGAGTGTCTTTCTACTATTTTGTAGTGTTTTAGAGTCTTTTACAGGTTTTAGCACGTTTGGAGCATAATTGGAGATATTAGAGCTTTCTGGAGCATTTTGGGGCGAAGCAGAAGTTCGTGTAGCTGAGTACCCGATTTGAAGCCTCAGTATCGATCGACACTACCCTAGTATCGGTCGATACTCACTGCAGCAAGACACGAGTCACGATTTTTATGAAGAGTTGAAGAATTGCAAAATTGCCCAGAAGACTTTATTATTTACAATTTAGCCCAAAACATGTTTTAGGAGTTTAAGTTAGGTTTTTAAGCCACTTTGGCTAGTAAGCTTGATTCTATTCTGGTTTTTGTGGAGAGAGATTTTGAAAAAGACAAATCTGAACTTTGTTCGTCAGAGAGAAGATTTCGAACCTTTGTTTTACTCTGTTCCTATTTTACTTATTGAAGTATTATTCAGTCATGTTGTTTTCTTTAATCTCCATGTCTGAGTAGTTCTCTTTTAGGTTTAGGGTTCTCATAAAAGGATTTCTCTGAATGTTAGATAGATCAATTTATTAGGGTTCATAATCAATTAAGTTCTTCACCATAGGTTGTTCTTAACGCTAATTCTAGCCTGATCACCTAGAACTTAGATCTTAGGTTAATTGATTAGGCACGAAAGTGAAATTGAATAACCTGACAGAACCTAGGGTGAGCAAAATAACTATCCGCAAAGAAATTTGGTTTAGTTGCTTTGTGAACATATCAAACCTGAACTCTAAAGCTGGTTTAGATCCTTAGGATTAGCAAAGAAATTTGGAATTCTAGGACTTAGACTTAGATAATTCTCGCAACAAAAGTTGGTTAATTATAATTTAGTGTTTTGAGTTCAAGAACCGTGCTAAATCTGAATCCTGATAGATTGATTTTTCTGCGTTCTCTGTTTCCTGAGAGAGACCCTGAGCCTAGTTTTTCCCATTGAATTTACAACCCACTTGATAATCTTAGTTGTTTTCTGTTTAATCTATTGACTTAGCTTAATTCAAATCTTGCAATCTATTGAGTGATATCTTGAGTCTTTGTGGTTCGACCCCTAACTTACTGCAACTACTGCTTTAGTACTTTAGGGTATTATATTTGAGCATATCAAATTTTGGCGCCGTTGCCGGGGACTCTAATTTCACCATTAGATTTTTGCTGAGAATTTCGACTAAGTCCGACGGTATCGATCGATACTCGCCTAGTATTGGTCGATACCCGCCGTTTTAGTTTACCTTTTTTTCAATTTTTGTTAATTACGTCTCTTGACTCTTGTGTTTCAGGTGTATGCCTAATCGTGAAACCAGGAAAAACAAGAGCACACAATTGACTAATCTGTCCAACAAGGAGCTAGCTGACTTAGAGCGCACGATCAGGAAGCAGAAGAAACAAGCAGAGATGAACAATCAAATTGGGTTGAATCGTGACGAGGCTGGAGCCTTGAGGGACTAGGATGGTAATATGTGCAATGAGGCTGGACAGCGACTTGATGGAGAGGGAAACATCATAATCCCTCTCGTAGCTATCGATGAGATTGCCGCGCGAGCTGCGCGCAACAACGAGGTGAATAATGGGAATGCTGGGGTTAATCGTGCCAGGACGCTTGGAGAGTACAACAGACCCGATCAGTTCTATGCCAATCGGTCTGCGATTCGTATTCCCACTTTTCAGAGGAATGACTTTGAGCTGAAGCCTGCATACTACACATTTGTGGGTCAGCACCCTTTTCATGGTCTTTTTCATGAGCATCCCATGGATCACATCGAGAGGTTCGAGGATTTGGTCACTAGCATCAAATACAATGGAGTGCCCAATGAGTTCCTTTTCTGTAAGCTTTTCCCATACTCTCTTGGTGGGGATGCAGCTTACTGGCTGAAGCAGCTGCCTCCAGGATCGCTAACTACTTGGGTAGAGACGAAGAACGCATTCCTGAACAACTTCTATGATGATGCGAGATCCGAGGAGCTGAGGAACAAGATCTCTCAATTTTCTCAGGGAGCGACAGAGGCTTTTAAAGCCGCTTGGGCAAGGTTCAGATCATATCAGAGAGATTGCCCGCATCACAGGTTTACTCAGGTTCAGTTGCTGGGTATTTTCTTCAGAGGTATCGATTGGAGGTATCAGATGGCTCTGGATGCTGCGAGCAATAGGAATTTCAATACGAGATATCCTGAAGATGCTTATGTGCTGATTGAGAACTTGGCGTCTAACAATAGCACCAAGAATGCATATTTTGAGCGGAAGAGGTTGAATGGGAGCATTGATGGGTCGCAGATTGCTGAGGTGCATGCGAAGCTGGATTCGGTGCATAATTTGTTGATGGGCAAGCAGCAGAAGGCTGTTCACTTTGCTGATGAGGTCGAGAACGTTGATGAGGATGAGGCAAGGGATGTTAATTACATTGGAGGTGCTGGTTTTCAAAATCAGCGATATCAGTACAACAACAACCGAGGCTTCACCAACAATGCTTAACGAGGAGGATTCAAGTCTGATTTCAAGCCCTCAGGTTTTGGAGCAAATACCTTTGCCCAGAAACCAATGCAGAGCAGCGATTACACGCGTGCCTATGGGAGTTCGTTCTATCAATCTCCACCGCCCAAGACTCAGGAGAGCAGGGTCGAGTCTATGTTCGAACAGCTTCTCGAGGGACAGCAAAAGATGACAGTGGATTTTAATGGGAAGATGGATGCCATGTACACAGATCTGAATGGCAAGATTGAAGCTCTTAGCATTCATCAGAAGAGGCTGGAAACTCAAGTCGCTCAGACCGTAGATGCTGTGAAGAGATAGGAAGGTTTTCTTCCAGGGAAAACAGTAAATCCAAGGGAACATGTTCATGCTATCACCTTGAGAAGTGGAAAGAGGTCAATACAGGAGTGAAGAAGACCTCTACTCTAGAGAATTTCGTCATTCTTGCTGAAGATGACGACGATGAGGCTCCCGAAATTGCCCCAGTATCGACCGACACCAGCCAGCATCGGTCGATACCCGTCCAAGGATCTGCCAAAGACGTTTTGAGACAATAAGCATCGACCGACACCGGCCAGTGTTGATCGACACCAGTGCAGTTACTTTCACGGGACATCTCAAGCCCTCGTGTGTCGATCGATACCAACCATGTATCGATCGATACTGATCCTGAAGTCGAGAAGCAGCCCAAGATTGTCGAGGAAAGGGTTTACAAACCCAAGATACCTTACCCTCTACCTCCCAGGAAGACCAAGAAGGAAGTAGAAGACTCCAGACGCAAGGCAATGCTAGATAAGCTGATTGTTGAGCTTCCTTTTGTCGAGGCTATCAAGACTTCACCAGCATTCAGGAGATATGTCAAGCGGATGGTATCGAGCATTGTGAACCTTGAAGAAGGATGTGTGATGCTTAATCAGGAGTGCAGTGCGATCTTGACCAACATAATCCCAAAGAAACTTCCAGATCCAGGGAGTTTTGTGTTGGATTGTACGATATTCACCGAAAGGTTCGAGCGTTCTCTATGCGATCTTGGCTCAAGTGTGAACCTCATGCCATATTCAGTTGCCAAGAGGATGGGCATGACATACTTCACATCCACCATAATATCTTTGATACTTGTTGATCGCTCAGTGCGACTTCCAGAGGGGCTACTCGAAGATGTCCCTATTAAGATCGGGAATTGCTTGATCCCGACTGATTTCATTATCCTGGAGTATGAGGCTGAGCCCAAAGATCCTCTTATCTTGGGGTAGACCATTCCTTGCAACAGCTGGTGCATTGATTGATTGCAGAAATGGGAAGATAGCTCTTAACATCGGTGATTTGGTCATGACTTTTAACATGGAGAAGATGATGAAGAGACCAACCATCGATGGGCAGACTTTCTTTGTTGATACTTACACGGACATAGCTGAAGAGTACTTCTTGGAGATGCATCCTAAGGATCCGTTGGAGAGGGCATTGGTCTGTTCAGCTGAATCTGAGGTTTTCTTGAGTGAAGACGTTGCTGGTTACTCGAAGATGCTCGACAGTGCACCACCAGTATCGATCGATACTCCTTTAGTATCGGTCGATACCCTACGACCAGACAGGGAGTTGGCCGAATGTTCCAAGCAAGCTGCTAAGCTTGGAGATTGGAGTGAGGAGAAAGCTCCTAAGGTAGAACTCAAGCCAGTTCCAGCCAATCTGAGGTATGGTTTTCTTGGTCCTAACTCCACATACCCTGTGATTTTTAATGCTTCTTTGAACAACGCAGAGGTTGCCTTACTGATGAGCAAGCTGTGCATGTATCGTAAAGCTCTTGGCTATTCTCTTGATGACATTTCAGGGTTCTCCCCAGATCTATGCATGCACAGGATTCACCTTGAGGACGAGTCAAAGGCTTCAATTGAGCATCAGAGGAGGCTGAATCCGAACCTGAAGGAAGTGGTCAGAAAGGAGGTGATGAAGCAGTTGGAAGCAGGGATCATTTATGCCATCTCAGACAGTTCTTGGGTCAGCCCAGTTCACGTTGTGCCTAAGAAAGGAGGAATCACTGTGGTGAAGAATGTGAGGGATGAGCTAATTCCTACAAGGACGATCACTGGTCATCAGATGTGTATTTTCTACAAGAAGTTGAATGCGGCCACAAGGAAATATCACTTCCCATTGCCTTTCATTGACNCTAATTCCACATACCCTGTGATTATTAATGCTTCTTTGAACAACGCAGAGGTTGCCTTACTGCTGAGCAAGCTGCGCATGTATCGCAAAGCTCTTGGCTATTCTCTTGATGACATTTCAGGTATCTCCCCAGACCTATGCATGCACAGGATTCACCTTGAGGACGAGTCAAAGGCTTCAATTGAGCATCAGAGGAGGCTGAATCCGAACTTAAAGGAAGTGGTCAGAAAGGAGGTGATGAAGCTGTTGGAAGCAGGGATCATTTATGCCATCTCAGACAGTTCTTGGGTCAGCCCAGTTCACGTTGTGCCTAAGAAAGGAGGAATCACTGTGGTGAAGAACGTGAGGGATGAGCTAATTCCTACAAGGACGATCACTGGTCATCAGATGTGTATTTTCTACAAGAAGTTGAATGCGGCCACAAGGAAAGATCACTTCCCATTGCCTTTCATTGACCAGATGTTGGAGAGGTTAGCGAGTCGCCCATACTACTGTTTCCTTGATGGGTACTCAGGCTTTTTCCAGATTCCTATACATCTAGAGGATCAGGGGAAGACTACCTTTACATGTCCTTATGGCCCATTCGCCTACAGCAGAATGCCATTTGGATTATGTAACGCTCCAGCGACATTCCAGAGGTGTATGATGTCTATCTTCACATACATGATTGAGGAGTTTATGGAGGTGTTCATGGATGATTTTTCAGTTTATGGATCGTCATTCAAGAACTGTCTGGATAACTTGTGCAAGGTGCTACAGAGATGCGAGGAGAAACACTTGGTCCTTAATTGGGAAAAGTGTCATTTTATGGTTCAAGAAGGCATCGTTCTTGGGCACAAGGTTTCTAAGGCTGGGATCGAGGTTGACAAAGCTAAGATTCAAGTCATGACAATCCTACAACCACCGAAATCTGTGAAGGACATTCGAAGCTTCCTTGGTCATGCTGGGTTTTATCGACGTTTCATCAAGGACTTCTCCAAGCTAGCCCGCCCGCTTACCGCCATGTTATGCAAAAACGTCAACTTTGATTTCACCCCTGATTGCCTTGCAGCCTTTGAGGAGATTAAGAAAGCCTTGGTGAGTGCTCCTATTGTCTAACCTCCGGATTGGAATTTACCTTTTGAGGTTATGTGCGTCGCGAGCGATTTTGCAGTTGGTTTAGTTCTGGGCCAGAGGAAAGACAAGAAACTTCATGTTATCTACTATGCCAGCAGAACGTTGGATGATGCTCAAAGGAACTACATCACCATAGAGAACGAGTTGCTTGCGGTTGTTTTCTCTTTTGAGAAATTTCGGTCCTATTTGATTGGGAGTAAGGTGACTGTCCACACGGATCATGCTGCTCTCAAGTACTTGCTGCTGAGCAAGGATCTCAAGCCTCGCCTATGTCGTTGGGTCCTTTTGCTCCAAGGTTTCGACGTCGAAGTCAAGGACAAAAAGGGCGTCGAAAACGGAGTTGCAGACCATCTCTCGAGGATGAGGATCGATGAAGACGTGCCTATTGATGATTTCCTACCTGAGGAGAACATTTACTTCATCGAGACTGGGTTTCACTTTGATGATTTCCAAAAATCTGCAATTTTCACGAGCTGCAGGTTTTGGTATCGATAGATACTCCCCTAGTATCGGTCGATACCCGTCGCCAGCCAGGCCATTTTTGCCCATGGATCACTTTGATGTCGAGGAATTTCTAGCTGCTGTGGCTACTCCTGCTCGACCTTGGTATGCTGATATCGCCAATTATCTTGCTGCAGCTGATGAGCCAAAGCATCTAGAGCGACATGTTAGGAAGAAGTTCATGCGTGACGTAAGGAGATTCTTCTGGGATGAGCCTTACCTGTACAAGCACTGTTCTGATGGGATGTACAAGAGATGTATTGCAGAGTCTGAGGTACTAGAGGTGTTGTACCATTGTCATGAGTCTGAGTATGCTGGACACTTTGCCACTTTCAAGACGGTGTCCAAGGTTCTTCAAGCAGGCTTTTGGTGGCCTACGAAGTTTAAGGATGCTCATGCCTTCATCTCCTAGTGTGATGTCTGTCAGAGGAGAGGGAAGATCAGTAAGCGACATGAGATGCCACAACACTTCATCCTAAAGGTGGAAGTTTTTTACTGCTGGGGCATTGATTTTATGGGGCATTTTCCTTCATCATCTAAGAACAGGTACATTCTGGTTGCTGTGGACTATGTGTCCAAATGGATGGAAGCGATTGCTAGTCCAACCAACGACTCCTCTGTGGTTCTTAAGCTGTTTAAGTCCATTATTTTCCCTCAATTCGGAGTACCTCGTATTGTTATTAGTGATGGTGGCACTCACTTTATCAACAAGGTATTCGAAAAGCTATTGAAGAAGCATGGTGTAACTCATCGCGTGGCTACTCCTTATCATCCTCAAACTAGTGGGCAGGTTGAAGTCTCCAACAGGCAGATCAAAGAGATTCTGGAAAAGACAGTGGGTACTACTAGGAAGGATTGGTCTACAAAGTTAGATGATGCACTTTGGGCTTATAGGACTGCTTTCAAGACACCGCTTGGGACTACTCCGTTTCACTTGCTGTATGGGAAAGCGTGTCACCTTCCAGTGGAGATCGAGCATAAGGCAGCCTGGGTTACAAAGCTGATGAACTTTGACATCAAGTCTACTGCTGAGAGGCGTTTGATTCAGCTGAATGAGCTGGATGAGATTAGGCACTACGCTTATGAGAACTCAAAGCTGTACAAGGAGAGGACTAAGGCATATCACGACAAGAAGATTCTCTCTCGCCACTTTGAACCCAATGACCAGGTACTTCTGTATAACTCTCGTTTGCAATTGTTTCTTGGAAAATTGCGTTCTCGTTGGTCAGGTCCCTTCACCATCAAGGAAGTCCGACCACACGGTGCGGTTGTGCTAATAAGTGCTGAAGGCAAAGAGTTCACTGTCAATGGACAGAGGGTGAAACACTATTGGGCGACAGCCGAGATTCCAAGAGGACACATTGTGCCTCTAGATGATCCACCCACCGCCTAGGCATCCGCATAGTCAAGCTAGTGACTGAAAACAAGCGCTTGGTGGGAGGCAACCCACTGGTAAGTTTGTACATAAGTTTTTCTATTATTTTTGTTTTTTTGTTTTTGGTTTTTGGTTTTTGGTTTTGTGTTTCACGTGAAGAAGCAGATTCAGAAGAGCGGTATCGATCGACACCCACCCGGTATCGATCGACACCATCCACACAACAAAGGAGCTGGGTATTTCTTAAGGGACCATGAGCAACAGATCGATCGATGTCAAAATTGCATCGACCAATATCCCTAGTATCGATCGATACCACTATGGTATCGGTCGATACCCGCCACCCAGGTACGCCTCCTTCGATTTTCACCACTCCACTCAACTCTTCTATTTTCTTTTACCAACTCTAGGCTAAATAACACTGGGGACAGTGTTGTTTAAGTCTGGGGGAGGTAGTTGCTGACAACGTGTTTGTTTTTCTTAGAGTCAGTCATTTTTGTGTCAAATTTGTTTTATTGAGTCAAAATTTTGTTGGAGATTATGATCTTGTTCTTGAATCTATTGTTTTGACTTTGCTTTTTAGTGACCAGTATTACAGAATCAGTTCTAGATCGGACTAATGAAAAATTCAAAGGCTGACCAGTTAACTAGAAAACACCCATGTTTCCAGCAGAGTCCTTTCAAGCCTGAGCCAAAATTTTGCACTTCGTCGATGTGGTTAGTGTTCTATAGAGCTTGATTCCTCATTCATATCTGACAAAGGAACCCATGTGTTTAAAGTAATGGTATCTCTCTCCCCTGTTATAAGTTAATAAAAAAAGAGCATAAAAAGATGAGATGATTTTCTCCTAAGTAAGAGGGTTAGNGAGTTCTTTTAAAGCCTGAGCCAAATTTATGCACTTCATCGACGTGGTTAGTATTCACAGAGCTTGATTCCTCATTCATATCTAATAAAGGAACCCATGTGTTTAAAAGTGATAGTATCTCTCTACCATGTTATAAGTTAATAAATAAGAGCATAAAAGATGAAATGATTTTCTCCTAAGTAGAGGGTTAGGAATGTTTCCAACGATCTCATTATTCTACTTGGTGAGGGATGATCACACAGAGGATTGGAAGCGAAGCTAGGATTTTCCTATGCTTGCCCATATGTTTTTCGCCATAGTGGAGTTCGGGAACTCGAGTTGATGGCTCTCGGGTTGAGACCCCTTCTACCGGTTTTCTCCAACAGGACAGTTTTCTGAGGAAACGAGAGGACCCCATCTCTTGCGACCCTCTTGGTGAGGCGTTTCTTTTGCTACAAGGCGTGGGCATATGAGACCAGGAACAAGAAATCCGCCATAAGCATTGGTTGGCTTGTGATGCCCATTCTAAAAGCAAAGGGGGTAAGATTGTCGAATGCGAAAGACGAGTGGGATTTGATGGATGAGTCGTATCTCATACGCACAAGGTTTCTCAAGGGAAGGATCGGACCATTGCTCGCATACAACGTCAAGCTCGGTAGAAACGAAGCGGTGCAAATTTTACTACCCAATGCGGATCTCACTCGTTTCCAAAACCGGCAGAACATCTCCTTCTACCCCGACAAGGACCAACTTTACAATCCGGCCATGGACCCACCCATCGGCCTAGCTCGCAAAGAAAAGGCCGAGAAGAGTAGGACCTCGAAGGCAAGTGTGACCGAAGAACCCTCTAATTCCAATGACGGAGCCGCTAGTCCACCACTTCCTATGCCCACCTACAGGAGCGAGCAATACCATTTTGAGCCGTTCGATGGGGAGATGGGCGATTGATATCCTTGCATTTTACCTCTTTTCATGCATCCATTTAGCTTAGGTTTCATCCCATATGCATGTAGTTTCATAGCTTTTCTTGTTTGTTTTGTTTCCTTTAGGATTTAGGGTATTCATACTAGGTCCTAGGGTGTTTTTGCATGTTTTGGAATGTGTTTTAGGTACTTTGGAAGTTCATGGGAACAAGTGGAGTTATGGACCAAAAAGGAGATGTAGGGGTCGGACCAAGTGCCCGAAAGAACAGGCTGGACGAAGGGCATGCGATCTCATTTGGCTGTGGGTTTGTTCATAAGAGTTGTAGAGGGAAGAGTCACCTTGCCGCAGGAGGAGAAATCAGGTCATTCGGATGAACGATTAAAGAGTTACGGCCGATTCCCTACAGAGTGTCTGACTGGCCGCCGAACCGCATGTCTACACCGATTGCAACAAACTGGTGCAACAAAGCGGTATGAGGACAGAAGCTAAGCGCCGGTTTGTGGTAAGGATTCACACCGATCCGTTGCAACCGGTACTGAAGCTTCAGGACGCCAACACCGGCCCCCACAAACCGGTGCAACAAAGCGGTATGAGGACAGAAGCTAAGCGCCGGTTTGTGGCAAGAATTCATACCGGTCCGTTGCAACCGGTACTG
>PKMM01048623.1:36585-55762 GCA_002933915.1 Eutrema heterophyllum | reverse complement strand
TAAAAAGATGAGATGATTTTCTCCTAAGTAAGAGGGTTAGGAATGTTTCCAGCGATCCCATTATTCTACTTGGTGAGGAATGATCACACAAAGGTTGGAAGCGAGGCTAGGATTTTCCTATGATGCCATTATTCGCATACACCCTTTGATACATTGAGAGGGAAGAACCGGGGATTCGGTGGCAAACACCATCAATACTCGCGTCTCAGACCTTAATGTGTATATGCGGATCTAAAAAAAAATAAAAAATAAAAACATAATGAGAAATAAGTCTGGGGGAGAGAAAACAATACCAAAAGTGTGAAAATTGGGTGGTTCTTTTGTCATGATATTGTATGGGAAAGAATCTAGAAGGTTCTTGGAATTGGTCACAGCGACGAAACTGGCGATGAATGGTTTTATTGGATAATGTTGTGAAATAATGTGTGTAGTCTAGAAAGCTACGAATGTCTACGGAGAAGTACATGGTGGTTAGATTTGGAACTGGTTAGGTGATGTCTAGAGAGCTGAGGAAAAGGGTCATTGCAATGTTTCAAGAACAAGTGAGTCTCCGTGTTTTCAAACCTCTTTCTCTGGTTTGGTCTTCTATTTGCTTGAGGGCAAGCAAATGCTAAGTCTGGGGGAGTTGATATATCATGGTTTTTACCCCTTTTAAACCATGATATAAGTCCGTTTTATAGAGTTTTTCTACTATTTTGTAGTGTTTTAGAGTCTTTTACAGGTTTTAGCACGTTTGGAGCATACTTGGAGATATTAGAGCTTTCTAGAGCATTTTGGAGCGAAGCAGAAGTTAGTGTAGCTGAGTACCCGATTTGAAGCCTTAGTATCGATCGACACTACCCTAGTATCGGTCGATACTCACTGCAGCAAGACACGAGTCGCGACTTTTATGAAGAGTTGAAGAATTGCAAAATTGCCCAGAATACTTTATTATTTACAATTTAGCCCAAAACGTGTTTTAGGAGTTTAAGTTAGGTTTTTAAGCCACTTTGGCTAGTAAGCTTGATTCTATTCTAGTTTTTGTGGAGAGAGATTTTGAAGGAGACAAATCTGAACTTTGTTCGTCAGAGAGAAGATTTCGAACCTTTGTTTTACTCTGTTCCTATTTTACTTATTGAAGTATTATTCAGTCATGTTGTTTTCAAGCTTAAAAAGGCCATCTATGGTCTGAAGCAATCACCACGTGCTTTGTATCACAAGCTAAGCAAAACCCTAATTGAAAATGGATTTAAAAGGTCTGAAGCTGATCATTCGCATTTCACAATTCAGGGGGAATCATGTATTGTCGTTGTCCTTATTTATGTTGATGATATTATTATTTTGGGCAATGATAAAGAAGGTAATCAAAATACCAAGTATTCTCTCAAATCTGCCATAGAAGTATGTGAGCTAAAGTACTTTCTTGACATAGAAGTATGTCGTTCTGATGAAGGGCTATTTTTATCTCAAAGGAAGTACACACTTGATCTTCTTAGTGAAACAAGAAAGCTTGGAGCTAAACGAGCAAATACACCTATTGAAGAGAAGTACAAATATTCTCGTGAAGTGGAACCTGAGGAGGAACCTTATGACAACATTGGACAATACCAAAGAATTGTGGGTAAGCTCATTTATCTTACAATTACTCATCCTGATTTATGTTTTGCTGTGAACCAGGTCAACCAACATATGCAAGCTCCCACCATCTATCACTGAAATATGGTGGAAAGGATCCTCAAATACCTAAAGGGAACTCCAGGCAAGGGCATATGGATGTAGAAGAATGGTCATACTGAGATCGTTGGCTATTGTGATGTTGATTGGGCTGGAGATAAGACGGAAAGGAAATCAACAGGAGGCTATTGCACGTTTGTTGGTGGGAACCTGGTCACGTGGAAAAGTAAGAAACGGAAGGTGGTGTCAAGGTCTAGTGCTGAAGCTGAATACCGGTCTATGGCAGACACCATAGATGAGCTCATCTGGCTTAAGGCTTTGATATTGGACCTTGGAATCAAGACACCTCAGCCTATCATCATGCATTGTGATAATCAGGCTGCTATTCACATTGCCTCTAACTCTGTGTTCCATGAGCGCACAAAACACATCGAAGTGGACTGCCATCTTCTTCGTGAAAAGTTTGAACTTGGGATTATCTCTCCCGCTTTCACCAAGAGTTCCGATCAACTTGCAGATATCTTCACCAAGGCTGCAAACTCAAAGGTGGTTAACTTCATTCAAGGCAAGCTTGGCTTGGTTGATCTTCATCAGCCTTGAATGTGATCATTGTACTCTTTTTCCTTCACAATGGTTTTTTTCCCTTTGGGTTTTCCTGGTAAAGGTTTTAATGAGGCAATTTCATTCAAGGCCAAGCTTGAGGGGGAATGTTGGAATGAAGGTATTACCAATATTACCTGTATTACCAGTATTATAAGTAGTACCAGTAGTACATGCCGCCCAGTCTTTACTCAAACAGGCTCCTCTCTCTCTTCTACTTATTATGGACGAATTCCCATGTCTTCCTCTCTCCTTCATGCATCTCTTCTCATTAAGTATTCTAACAGCTTGTTTATTCTCTATATATTTGTATCTCCTTGTACAAATCAGATTAAGTGAAACAATATACAGTTTCTCTCTATTCTCTCGGTTCTACGATTCTCTCTTTTCTCTTATACACTTCCGCATATAATTCTACACCCTTTGTCCAACAAGAGAACTACTCAGACACAATTAAAGAATGCAAAGCATAATTAAATTAAGAGCAGGAGATTGATGAAGGAGCCTCTCGATTTTAAGAACTAAGTCCGGAGAGAACTTCTTCACCAATCTCGAAAGTAAGAACAAAAGCTTAAGAAAAGTAATGCAAAAAGTAAACTAAAAAGAGGCACAGTAGGGTACACGAAATAAGGTTTCTAAGATCACATATTTATAGGTCTTCAACTCTTGCTTTAGTCATCCTTAGGGTTTCGTTTAAGAGAAAACGAAGTGGGCTTGAAATGGGCTTCAAACGAGATGGTTTTGGGCCGATCTTGGCTGGCCGCGTCTGCATGAGCTGGACCCGCTTCCAAAGGTGTGTTCACCGCGGGTGGTTGATATATTGTGGTTTTTACCGGTTTTCAACTATGATATTCGTAGTTTTTATCGAGTCAAAGTGTGTTTTTAGAGTCTTTTACTCCTTTATCGAGTCTTTTCAGGTTTTTGGTCACTTGGGAAGAAAAGGAGCCGTTTTGGGTGTAAATGAGCATTCGGAGATGTAGGATCATGTAGAGACGTCAGAAGTTTGGCATTCGAGTAAGGAATTCCCACCAATGGATCGAGCTCAAATTTGGAGACAAGATATATCAATGGATTAGCTTTCATTTGGAAGTGGTTTGAGCTCATTCCAACAGTGTGATCAAAAGTTATGCCAATTTTCGTGAAGACGGTCCCGCCTGGCAAGCAGAAGAAGCATGCGCAGAGATGACCCATCGACGGGCACCAAAACGACCGATTCAAGAAACCCAGATCGACAGATTTGGTCCCGTAGGCAAAAAGGAAATTGGACTTTTCCTTTTTCGGCCCAGATCCACCCAATTTCGGTCCTGAACGACTAGAGACCTATTAATACCTATTTTTAGCCATTTTTTAGGTCGCGCTTTATTTTCTATTGAGATTTTTTGCCTTTGGCAACTTTGTAAGCTTTGGGGAGACAATTTTGAGACTATGTTCGTTTGAGAAAAGAATTCGAACCCTTTTTGTTTCTTTATTGATTTCTCTTATGCAATTCTATTCATCTATGATTTATGTTCCATTGATCATGTCTGAGTAGTTTGCTTGTTAGGTTTAGGATTTTCAAAGGTTGGTCCTGGATTGTTAGATCATATTGAATTTTATAGGTCATCTTCTAGTTCTTCATCTTAGATTGTGTTTAATGCTTATTCTAGAGTCCTGAGCTAGAATTAAGATCTTAGGTTAATTGATTTATGTGAAAGTGTTATCAATTGCTTGAACTATCTTTGATGAGCAAAATAACTTAGTGCAAAGAAATTTGGCTTTGGTATTTTGTGAACAAATCGAACTTGTCCATCAATGCTTGTTTAATTACTTGAATTTGCAAAGAAATTTGGGATTCTAGGAATTAGACATAGATAATTTTCGCAGCGAAAGTTGGTGAATTATATCATAGTGATTCGAGTTCTAGAACGGTTCTTCATTGAAATCCTAACTTCTATCAGATTTACAATTATGACTTTCCAGAGAAATTCCCTAGGCTTAATGTTTGTCTCCAATTGAATTAAAACCAGTTTTCGCCAAAAACTGATCGGTCTAGTTTTATCCCTAGAAAACCTCTGCCAGTGCGTAGAAAAACAGAAGTAGTATAAAGGGTATCGAATCCCTAGGGATCTATTATTGCACTGCAAATTTGTCGATTCAAATTAAGTTAAGCGGAAGATGTTGTAAAGTAGAAAAGTGACCGCAAATAAAATAAGTTAAGCCAAGGACCTTTAAATTGCCTACAGATTTTAGTAGTAGAATTTCGTATAAGCTTTTTAATTTATTTTTGTTACTTACGCGCTTCTACTTCTTTTTCTTGTGCCTCTCAAGTGCATGCCTAATCGCAGAACCAGAAGCAACAAGGATCAAAGGCTAATTCATCTCAGCAATCAAGAGTTAGCAAGGTTAGAACGCACAAACAGAAAAGCCAAAAAGCCAGCAGAGATGAATAATCCACATATTTTAATTCGAGATGCAGCTGGGGATTTGGTAGATAAAGAAGGGCACCGATGCAATGAAAGGGGCCAGCGACTTGATGCAGAGGGAAATATCATCGCTGCAGAAGAGCAGGTACCCCAGAATGTTGCGAATGGAGGTAATGGAGTGGTCAGGACGCTTGCTGATTACAATAGGCATGACCAGTTCTATGCGAACTGCTCTGCAATCAGACCTCCAGCCTTTTAGAGGCAAGATTTTGAACTTAAGTCTGGATACTACACTCTTGTGGGGCAGCACCAATTTCATGGATTCTCCCATGAGCATCCAATGGATCATTTAGAGATGTTTGAAGATCTGGTAAGCAGCATCAAAGCTAATAGAGTCACAAGTGACTACATATTCTGCAAGCTTTTCCCGTACTCTCTCGCAGGAGAAGCAGCGGGGTTGTTGAAGCAGTTGCAACCAGGGTCATTGACTACTTGGGAAGAGACGAAGAATGCGTTTTTGAACAATTTCTATGATGATGCGAGATCTGAAGAGTTGAGGACTAAAATCTCTACCTTTACTCAAGTGCTAATGGAGTTTTTCAAGGCAGCTTGGATTAGGTTCAAGGCATATCAACGAGATTCTCCACATCATGGGTTTAGTGAAGCTCAGTTGCTTGGCACTCTCTTCAGAGGAGTTGATTGGAGATATCAGATGGCACTAGATTCTGCAAGCAATGGGAATTTCATGACTAGAAGCCCATAATTTCAGGAATATCTAAGAAGTCTAAGAAGGAGGTAGAAGATGCCAGATGCAAGGAAATAATGGATAAGCTGATTTTGGAGCTTTCCTTTGTTGATGCTATTAAGACTTCACCAGCCTTCAGAAGATATGTTAAGAAGATGGTTGCAAGGAATGTGAGTCTTGATGAAGGATTATTGTCAATTACTCATGAATGTAGCGCGATTCTGCTAAACAAGATTCCAGAGAAGCTACCAGATCTATAAAGTTTTGTGTTGGATTGTTCAATCTTTTCAGAAAGATTTGAGCGTTCTCTTTGTGATCTTGGGTCAAGTGTAAACCTCATGCCATACTCAGTTGCTCAGCGGATGGGAATGACAGATTTCAAGCCAACCAGAATCTCTTTGATACTTACTGATCGCTAAGTGCGACTCCCTGAAGGATTGCTTGAGGATATTCCGGTCAAGATTGGTGAATGCTTGATTCCAACAGATTTTATTGTTTTGGAATATGATGCAAAACCCAAAGATCCTCTTATTATGGGAAGGCCATTCTTAGCAACAGCTGGAGCTCTTATTGATTACATGAATGGAAGGATAACTCTTAATGTGGGTGATTTGGTCATGAAATTCAACATGGACAAGCTGATGAAGAGACCCACCATTGATGGACAGACCTTCTTTGTAGATTTCTTCACTGACATAGCAGAAGAAATCTTTCATGAGATGCATCCTGAAGATCCACTTGAGAGAGCATTGATTTGTTCCACTACATCAGAAGCATATTTGGATGACATTGCTGCTGGGTATGTCAAGATGCTTAATACTAGTGAAGAAGTGAGAAAGATGGTTCCTCAAGAGGAACTGGTTGAGACCTCTAAGAAAGTGGCTAAGCTAGGTGATTGGAGCGAGGAAAGGGCTCCTAAAGTCGAACTCAAACCGCTTCATGTAGGGCTAAGGTATGTTTTTCTTGGTACAAATTCCACTTATCATATGATCATTAATGCTTCTTTAAAGAATGCATAGACCACCTTACTGCTGAGCAAGAAGCGCAAATTTTGCAAAGCTCTTGGCTATTCTCTTGATGACATTTCAGGTATATCTCCAGACTTGTGCATGCATAGGATTCATCTTGAGGACGAGTCAAAGTCATGAATTGAGCATCAGAGGAGGCTGAATCCAAATCTGAAAGAAGTGGTTAAGAAAGAGATAATGAAGTTCCTAGAAGCAGGAATCATTTACGCTATTTTAGACAATTCTTAGATTAGTCCAGTTCATGTTGTGCCTAAGAAGGGAGGAATAACTGTAGTGAAGAATGAGAAAGACGAGTTGATTCATACAAGAACAATTGATGGGCATAAAATGTGTTTTGACTATAGGAAGTTGAATGCTGCTACAAGGAAATATCACTTCCCATTGCCATTCATTGATCATATGTTGGAGAGGCTGGCGAATTACCCATACTACTGCTTCCTCGATGGATACTCATGATTCTTTCAGATTCCCATACATCCAGAAGACCAAGAGAAGACAATTTTTACATGTCCCTATGGCACATTCGCATACCGAAGAATGTCATTTGGGTTATGTAATGCTCCAGCTACCTTTCAAATGTGTATGATGTCTATCTTCACATATATGATTGAAGACATTATGGAGGTTTTTACGGACGACTTTTCAGTGTATGGGTCATCATTCAAGAATTGTCTGGACAACTTGTGCAAGGTGCTTGAAAGATATGAAGAGAAACACTTAGTTATCAACTGGGAAAAGTGTCATTTTATGGTTCAAAATGACATAGTTTTTGGGCATAGAGTTTCTGAGGCAGGAATCGAAGTTGATAAAGCCAAGATCCAGGTAATGACAAGTATGCAGCCGCCAAATTCAGTAAAAGAAATTCGAAGTTTCCTAGGACATGATGGATTTTACAGGAGATTTATCAAAGATTTCTCCAAGATAGCCCGCCCACTCACCTCCCTGTTATGTAAGGATGTGAAATTTGATTTCACCCTTGATTGTCTTGTGGCTTTTGAGCAGATCAAGCATGCATTGGTTAGCGCTCCGATTGTGTAACCTCTATATTGGGAACTACCTTTTGAGGTAATGTGTGACGCCAATGATTTCGCAGTAGGGGCAGTTTTGGGTCAGAAAAAGGATAAGAAACTTCACGCCATCTACTATGCCAGCAGAACATTGGACGATGCTTACAAGAATTACAACACCACTGAGAAGGAGTTACTCGCAGTAGTGTTTTCTTTTGAGAAGTTTCGGTCGTATCTGGTGAGATCCAAAGTAATAGTTCACACAGATCTTTCTGCTCTCAAGTATCTGATGCAGAATAAGGATGCCAAACCTCGTTTGTTGCGCTGGGTTCTCTTGTTACAAGGTTTTGACATCGAGGTTAGGGACACGAAAGGAGCTAAGAACGGAGTTGCTGATCATCTCTCTAGAATCAGGATCGAAGAGGAAGTTCCAATCAATGACAATTTGCCTGAAGAAAACATTTATCTGATTGAGACAGGAAATGTCAAACGCAAAGCTGAGAATCAATCTGCAGGTTTGGTGTCAATCGACATCAGCCATAGTGTCGATCGACACCATCTTCACAGAGACCTTATAACTTCACTTATTGGCGATTTTGAGGCCGAATCAAGTGATGTAGCTGCTGCAGCCACCCCTAAGCACCCTTGGTTTCGTGACATAGCCAATTATCTTGCTGCAGAGGACGAACCTGAGGAATTTACAGGGTATGCTAAGAAGAAGTTCTTGCGAGAGATCAGGCGATACTTCAAGGATGAACCTTACTTGTACAAGCACTACTCTGATGGGGTTTACATGAGATGCATTCCAGAATCCGAATTCCAAGATGTGTTGTATCATTGTCATGGATCTGCATATGCCGGTCACTTCGCCACATTCAAGACCGTCTCCAAGGTTCTGCAAGCAGGTTTCTAGTGGCCAACAATGTTTACAGATGCTCACAAGTTTGTTTCGCAATGTGATGTTTGCCAGAGGAAAGGGAAGATAAGTAAGCGACATGAGATGCCACATAACTTCATCCTGGAAGTTGAGGTATTTGACTGTTAGGGCATCGATTTCATGGGACTATTTCCTCCATCATCCGGAAACAAATACATACTTGTTGTAGTGGACTACGTGTCTAAGTGGGTTGAGGCTATTGCTAGTCCAACCAATGATGCTTCTGTGGTGATGAAGATGTTTAAGTCCATCATCTTTCCAATATTTGGAGTACCCAGAGTCGTGATCAGTGATGGAGGTTCTCATTTTATCAACAAGGTTTTCGACAAAATCCTGAAGCAACATGGTGTGTAGCATCGCGTGGCAACTCGTTATCATCCGCAGACGAGTGGACATGTCAAAGTCTCTAACAGACAGATCATATAAATACTGGAAAAGACAGTTGGAAAGTCTCGTAAAGACTGGTCTGCAAAGTTGGATGATGCACTATGGGCTTACATGACTGCATTCAAGACACCGCTTGACACTACACCATTCCATTTGCTATATGGAAAGGCGTGTCATCTTCCTGTTGAGTTAGAGCATAAGGCAGCATGGGCAGTGAAAATAATGAACTTTGACATTAAGTCAGCTGCAGATAGGAGATTGTTTCAATTGAACGAACTTGATGAAATTCGACATCATGCTTATGAGAGCTGTAAGTTCTACAAGGAGAGCACCAAAGCATATCATGATTAGAAAATCATCACTCGTCACTTTGAACCAAATGATCAGGTACTCTTTTTTAACTCTCGTTTACAACTATTCCTTGGAAAATTGCGTTCTCGTTGGTCAGGTCTTTTCACCATCAAGGGCGACCTTATGGAGCTGTGGTCCTATTGGATCCTGAAGGCAAGCAATTCACAGTGAACGGTCAACGTCTGAAGCATTATTGGGAAAAACTGACATTTTGGACGGACACATTTTTCCGTTAATTGAACCTCCATCTGCCTGATTCCCGACACAGTCAAGCTAATGATTGAAAACAAGCGCTTGGTGGGAGGCAACCCACCGGTAAGTTTTCTTTTCTTTTGTTTTCCTTTTGTTTTCTGTTGAGTTTGTTTATACCTTCTTCTGGATTTATTTTCACACAGAGATGGCGTGAAGTAAGTCTGGGGGAGGGTATTTGTCGTTACTAAAGTTGCTTTCTTTCTTTTGTTTTCTCCCTTGAGTCATTTTGATGTTTTACTTGAGTCGTTATTATTGAGTCAAGATTTGTTGGAAACTATGATCTTTCTCTTGGTTTGCTGTGTTGACTATTTCATTTGAGTGACCATTACTGCAAAATCAGTTCAGATTCGACTAATGAAAAATCCAAGGACTGACTAGTTAACAAGAGACATTCCATATTTTCAGCAGAATCCACTAAAGCCCGAGCTAATTTCTGAGCTCTTCCTTTCACCTCACCGATGTGACTGGTGTTCATAGGGCTTGACTCCTCATTCATACCTGACAAATGAGAACCTGTGTGAAAAGTGATGGTACTCCTTTCCCTTGTTCTAAGTAATAAATGAAAGCAAAAAAGATGAAATGATTTTCTTGTGAGTAAAGGGCTAGGAAAATTTCCATCGATCCCATTATTTTACTTCGAAAGAAATGATCACACAAAGTGATATAGGAACCAAACGAGTTGGAGCCTAAAAGGATAGATCGATGGAGAAACTGTTGCTGGACTAAGGTCACTCTCAACAGGTTCGAATGAAAGGGTGATAAAGGATGTGAATCGATGGTGAAGTTGTTGCTAGACTAAGGTCACTCTCAACAGATTCAAAGAGATGGTATGGATCGAGAGACGCCACACAGATCGATGGAAGAGATCTATGAAAAGTCTGATACACTCTAAGCTTCAAGAGAATCGCTCACAAGAAGTTTAGAAGACAACTATTTCTTTCACAGAAAATAGCAAGAGAAAACTCTCAAAATTCTTAACAAAATGACTTAAGGTTTCGACAATGATACAAAGGAGAAGATAAAAGAAATCGACATGGTTTGCATGAAGGAGAGAGAAAGATACAACATTAAAACATAGTTTTGAATTCAAAAGAATGACTCTTGAACTCTCCTTGTCGAAAAATCTGATGTTGCTTGGGCTTGAGGAAAATTAACTAAATGGGTCAATGATAATGTGAACCATTTGCCTCATTAAAAACCTTACCAAGAAAACTCATTGGGACAAAACTTGGTCAAGGGAAAAAGAGCACAAATGGAACACATACCCATTTAGTGACTTCTTTGGGCCTCTTGAATTTGCTTAGTGATGGTAAAGATAGCAAATTCCTTGTTTCCTTGAAGAACCGGCAAGAATGGTGTCGTATGAGTCTTGTGTAGTTCTTGCACGTCTTCTTGCATTTCTCTAGTGATGAGGCTTTCCATAGACTTGATAAATTGTTCTCTCACACGCTTTGTTCCTGATCTTGTTCTTGGCGTTTGTTCCATGGTTGCTATGTGAGCAGCTTCTTCCTTGGATCCAGCTGAGCTTGTATCGATGTTCTCATCATCTCCTCCCTCTTGAGAAGGTTCTGACCTCATAACAGGTAAATATGCATGGAAAGGAGCTAAATCAGTAACATTGAAAGTGTGAGATATAGTGAACTCACCTAGTAGATCAAGCTTGTAAGCATTATCGTTGATCTTTTCTAGCACTTGAAAGGGTCTGTCTCCTCTTGGTGCGAGCTTGGACTTCCTCTTATCCGGAAATCTTTCATGCCTCATGTGCAACCAAACCCAATCTCCTGGTTCAAAGGTTACCTCCTTTCGGTGCTTATCAGCTTGTTGTTTGTACTTCTCGGTCTTTTCTTCCAGATTGTTTGTAACCTTTTGATGAAGCTTTTTCGTAAAATCTGCTCTGGTTTCTCCTTCACTAGAATAAACAGCTTGGGGGCAAAGAGATAAGATCTATTGGAGTTTCAGGGTTAAAGCCATAAACGAATAAAACCAAAAACGAAAATTAAAAAGAAAAAGTTTGTCTTAGAGTCGATTTACTAACCTCTAAGGTGTGACAGAACGATAGCGATTGCCTCCCCGGCAACGGCGCCAAAAACGTTATGCGTATCGGATTGTTTTCCGAAACTTCAGGCTTTAAATTTATAAACGTAAAGTCTGCAAGTGCACAGATGTGCGTTGACCTTAGAGAGCTGTTCTGCAAGACCTTAGAAAGAAAGTTAGTAAGGAAGTCTAAAACAAAAATAAGGTTTTGGTGTGTCACGATTTGTGTAGCTAAAAATTAAATAAACTACACGAGAAAATAAGAAAACAAGCAAGTAAATAAGAAAGCAAGCAAGCTAAGTGAATAATTAAAAGCGAGGTTGTAAACAAATAAACTAAGCGTTGGGCAGTCGGGAACTCTCTAGGGATCATGGTCGATTATCGTAAGAAATTTGCTAGGATTTTTAAAGCGACTTTTTGTCTTCTATTGGTTCTTGAACTTGGAACACAAATACTGTGTGTAGCCTACTTTCGTACATCCTACACACCGATAACTTAAGTACTCGACCGGTAGCTTTCGTCTCCGGCCGCGCAAAAAGTTATGATGAACGAGCAAGGTCGTTAACGCTCACAACCCCTCCACAAGTATACTTTCGTATCTTGTGACAGTTTTGCTCGTCTACCCTAGGTCAAATATATAGATCCAGTACTTTTGTAGTTCTAAAAATATCTAAGTCCAATTGCAAGGTAGCTAATCAAGCAAACAAGCATTAAAAATAAGGATAGAACGAAGAACCCTAATCGGTATCCTAATCTAAAACCTAATGATAAATCGATCCATGAGAGCCCCTTGAGATCCATTTGCCCAACAAGAGAACTACTCAGACACGATTAAAGAAAGCAAAAGCATAATTAAATTAAGAGCAGGAGATTGATGAAGGAGCCTCTCGATTTTAAGAACTAAGTCCGGAGAGAACTTCTTCACCAATCTCGAAAGTAAGAACAAAAGCTTAAGAAAAGTAATGCAAAAAGTAAACTAAAAAGAAGCACAATAGGATACACGAAATAAGGTCTCTAAGATCACATATTTATAGGTCTTCAACTCTTGCTTTAGTCATCCTTAGGGTTTCCTTGAAGAGAAAACAAAGTGGGTTTTGGGCCGATCTTGGCTGGTCGCGTCTGCGCGAGCTAGACCCGCGGCCAAAAAAGTGTGCGCCGCGGGTGGAGGGCCTTATCAGGTAACAAAGGATCTGTTGGGTCCAATGAGTTGATGTAGCCGTGCAAGGCCTTCTTGTCTCTGTTCCTCAGCTGTTTGATCTTTTATCTTGTCATGGCTCCTTCTTGGACCGTTGGCATGATACTCGGAACATCATTCGGGTCGATGTCCACATCATTCCCTCCCTCTTCAGAAGGTTTTGACCCCAAAACTGGATCTCCTGCGTCAAAATGAGACAAGTCAACAACATTAAACGTGTGAGAGATGTTGTACTCACCTGGCAAGTCAAGGCGGTAGGCATTGTCATTGATCTTGCTTAAAACTTTGAACAGGCCATGGCCTCTAGGTGAGAGCTTTGAAGCACACTTGTTGGGAAATCTCTCCGTCCTCATGTGCAGCCACACCCAATCTCCTGGTTCAAAGATCACTTCCTTTCTGCCCTTGTCTGCGGCTTTCTTGTATGCATCGGTCTTCTTCTCAATGTTGGTCTTGGCCGTCTCATATAACTTCTTAAAGAGCTCTCCACGCCTTAAGCCATCTAGATTAACCTGTTCTACTTGTGCTATAGGCCTTAAATCAACTGGATACAAAGGGTTAGTACCATAAACAACCTCGAAAGGAGACAGCTTAGTAGCCGAATGCCTTGCGCGGTTATAAGCAAATTCCACAAATGGTATACAATCTAACCAAGTCTTCATATTTTTACCAAGAGTTGTTCTAAGTAAAGTAGAAAAGGTACGGTTTACCACTTCAGTTTGTCCATCTGTTTGTGGGTGGCAAGTCGTAGAAAATAACAGCTTTGTTCCTAGCTTCCTCTACAAGGTTTGCCAAAAGTGACTCAAAAACTTTGTGTCACGGTCAGAAATGATAGTTCTTGGGATCCCATGTAAACGCACCACTTCATTGAAGAACAAGTCAGCAATCTGAGTCGCATCATTTGTCTTCTCACACGGTATGAAGTGCGCCATCTTTGAAAACCGATCAACAACAACAAAGATATAGTCTTTGTGTCTGATCTTGGGCAAACCTAAGACAAAATCCATCGAAATATCTACCCAAGGGGCGTTAGGTATAGGTAAAAGTATGTAAAGACCATAAGGATGTGACCTGGATTTGGCTTTGTGGCACTGGATGCATCTTGCACATAAACGCTCCACATCTTTCTTCAAGTGTGGCCAATAGAAATGGTCCACCACTACTGCCAAGGTCTTATCTACTCCGAAATGCCCCATTAGACCTCCTCCGTGTGCTTCACTAAGCACTAGCTCCCTCATTGATCCCTGCAGAATACACAAACGTTTATCTCGAAACAGAAAACCATCTTGTAAGTAAAACGAACCATGGGGTCATTTGCAACATTCTTGGTAGCTTTCTCCAAGCTCAGGGTCATCCTTGTACTATTCCTTAATATGCTCAAACCCCAGCACTTTAGCTTCCATGGTTGCAATCAGTGCATATCTCCGAGAAAATGCATCGGCTACGACGTTCTCCTTGCCTTTCTTTTATTTTATGACGTAAGGGAAGGTCTCTACATACTCTAACCACTTAGCATGCCTCCTCTTCAGTGAAGTCTGGCCACGCAAATGCTTCAAGGTCTCATGATTTGTATGTATGATGAATTCCTTGGAAAGCAAGTAATGCTGCCACGTCTCTAATGCTCTAGCCAAAGCGTATAGCTCCTTGTCGTAGGTAGGGTAGTTGAGGGTGACTCCAATCAACTTCTCACTTAAGTGTGCTACTGGTCTCTTCCTTTGGTGTAGCACTGCTCCAATCCCCATTCCAGAAGCGTCACACTCTACTTCAAATATCTCGTCAAAATTGGGCAATGCTAGAACCAGTGCTTGAGTGAGTCTCTCTTTCAATGTAGTGAAGGCTGTCTCTTGAGCTGCTCCCCACTGGAATGGCACATTCTTCTTGATCACTGCCGTGAGTGGAGCTGCTACGGTGCTAAAGTCCTTCACGAACCTCCGATTGAAGCTGGCTAAGCCGTGAAAGCTTCTAACATGGCCGATTGTAGATGGTGTAGGCCACTCTCTGATGGCTTTAATTTTCTCCTCATCAACTTGTAGTCCCTGTTCACTTACTGCAAAGCCTAAAAAGACAAGTTGATTAGTACAGAATGAGCACTTCTTAAGGTTAGCAAATAGGCCTTCCTTTCAAAGTGATTTGAGCACTAGTTCAAGGTGTTTGATGTGATCATGTAAATTCTTGTTGTGTATGAGTAGTCATCAAAATAAACTACTACGAATTTACTTATGTATTCACGAAGAACCTGGTTCATCAAACGCATGAATGTGCTTGGTGCATTAGTTAGGCCGAAAGGCATAACTAACCACTTATATAAGCCTTGCTTGGTTTTGAAGGCTGTCTTCCATTCGTCTCCTTCACGCATCCTGACTTGGTGATACCCACTCTTTAAATCAACCTTTGAAAAGACAATGGAACCACTCAACTCGTCAAGCATGTCGTCTAGACGTGGAATGGGATGCCGGTACTTGATGGTGATATTGTTGATGGCTCGGCAGTCCACGCACATACGCCATGTGCCGTCCTTCTTTAGCACCAAGAGGACTGGTACCGCACAGGGGCTGAGGCTCTCTCTAATGTAACCTTTATCCATCAAGTCACGTACTTGTTTCTCTAGCTCCTTGCTCTCTTCTGGTTTCATTCAATATGCGGCTTTGTTTGGCAATGGTGAGCCTGGAACAAGGTCAATATGGTGCTTTATGCCTCTCAACGGTGGTAGACCAGGTGGGATTTCTTCGGGGAAGATGTCTTTATACTTGTCTAGCACGGCATTGATTTCTGGTGGAAGCTCCAACTCCATAGAACATGTACTTACACACTCTTTGTAGATCATTAGTAATATAGTGCCATTGGCACTCATAACACGGTTTAAACCACCAATAGTAATGTATAGAGAAGATTTAGAAGACTTAGTCTCTTTGTTCATCATGCTCTGAAGTTCATGAACTTCTGATTACGATCCAAATGAGTGAAGCTGTAGTAGTTGGTTCTCCCATTGTGTATAGTGGCTCTGTCAAATTGCCACGGTCGGCCAAGTAATAGATGCCCAGCTTGCATTGGCACCACATCACACAGGACTTGATCTTGATATCTTCCAACACTAAATGGAACAGTTACTTGCTCGGTCACTTTGAGCTCCGTTGCATCATTGAGCCATTGCAGCTTGTATGGTCTTGGATGCTAAGTCTTTTCAAGACCTAATATGTCCACCATAAACTTGCTAGCCACATTAGTACACGAACCCCCATCTATAACAAAATTACATACCTTGTTTTTGACGTAAGGATTGTTGTAAAAGTCTTCCTTGTGATCCTCAAAGTTAGAAGAGTCTTCGTCTTCAAGTTCTTGATCTCCCTTGGCCTCGGTCTTCTCTTCTTGTTCCATTCGGCCTTCCTTGGCTACGAGTAGCTCGTTGTGAAGTGTCTTTATTCCTGGGCTGTCTACTAGCAAACCATCTTGACTATTAGTAATAAAATGTTCACTTGGTCGAGAAATCTTACTTCCTTCAGTACTGGAACGATCACCTTGATTGTCTTTCAAGAGTGGGCCTTGCATCGGGTCCATTAAGCCGTTATGGCCGTGTATGACGTTGAGGTCAGGTAACAAAGGATCTGTTGGGTCCAATGAGTTGATGTAGGCGTGCAAGACCTTCTTGTATCTGTTCCTCAACTGTTTGATCTTTGATCTCGTCATGGCTCCTTCTTGGACCGTTGGCATGATACTCGGAACATCATTTGGGTCGATGTTCACATCAAGATCGAAGGCATATCAAAGGATCTCCATCTCCTTTATGTGACCCATCGTTTTTCCCCATCCCTTGAAGCACCATCACTTGCAAGGCTTATCCCGGTTACTGCCCAGACCTTAGTGTCGAATCTTAGGGAAATCTCATTAGATGGTATCAGAGCTACGCTCTATACTCTGGGTAATCTCTTTCCTTATCATTTGCGCAACTGTTCTTTATTTTCTCTTTGTGTTTTATGTATGTTCGTCTCTTGGTGTTGTTGTCGCATAGGTTCATCTTTGTTCTAGTAATGTTTCGTGTTTATTTAGTTGCTTTTGTGTGTGTCGAGTCTGTTTGTCCTTGTTTCTTAGTGATTTTCGTAGTTAGTAGCTTGTTCTAGTGTTGTAATCGCTTCTGTTTTATAAAAAAAAAAAGAAAAAAAAAATTTAGGGTTCATCTTTGTTTGCGATTTGGTGTTGTTACTGTCTCTTCAAGTTTTGTGTGTTAAATCGAACTTTAAGGTGCTGAGTTTCGAGTTGTTTGTTTCAGTTTGTTGTGTGATTACGTCTAACAAGTCTACTAGTTGTTTTAGTTGCAAAAATTGTTTTCTAAATACAGCAGTTTGTGAGTTTAAGCAACTTGAATGTTTTAGCAAATCTGTTTATGTCTAAAATCCTTGTTGAATCGATTTTGTGAAGAACTAGTTACTGGTTTCTTGTTCTGTCTTGTTTCAGGTCAAGATGGGAGAAGAACAAGGTGACAACAATAACAACAAGCTATGGATGGAAGTGATGATGGCTCGTATGGAGCATATGATGAATACAAAAATGGAAGCTCTCCGTCAAGAGCTGCAGCCGAATGTAGAACAAGATCAGAGTGATAGCCAGCAGAGAATAGCTCGTCATAGAGCACCTAGAAGAGAAGCAGACCAGCAAAGACAACGCAGAGATGACGAATCTGCAAGTTATTACAGCCAGGACAGTGAATCAACTCAAGACAGTCAAAGGCGAAACAGACGTGCTAGAGAAGGCAGAGCTCAACGAGACAATTTTGGAGGTCTCAAGCTTAGAATTTCGCCATTCCATGGGAAGAAGGACCCTGATGCATACCTAGAATGGGAGAAGAAGATTGAGCTCGTCTTCAACTGTCAACACTACACAGAAATTAATAGAGTGAGAGTAGTAGCTACTGAATTCTACGACTACGCTCTCAGCTGGTGGGATCAGCTTGTTACTTCTCGAAGACGTAATGGAGAAGATCCGGTGGAGAGTTGGACTGAAATGAAGAGTATCATGAGGAAACGGTTTTTTCCCATCCATCACCACCGTGAGTTGCACAATAAGCTCAGAAAACTTACTCAAGGGAGCCACATCGTACAAGACTATTATCAAGAGCTTGAAACTCTCATGATCCGTGTTGATGTATTTGAGGATCGTGAAGCAACTATGTCAAGGTTCTTGGGTGGCTTTAACCGGACATACATGACAAATTAGAGATGCAGCACTACGTTGAGCTAGAAGAAATGCTTCACAAAGATATTCTGGTCGAGCAACAGCTCAAGAGGAGAAGCAGTTCTAATCCAAGCTATGGAGTTGGATTAGTTCATACTAACTGGTGGGATCAGCTTGTTACTTCTCGAAGACGTAATGGAGAAGATCCGGTGGAGAGTTGGACTGAAATGAAGAGTATCATGAGGAAACAGTTTGTTCCCAGCCATCACCACCGTGAGATGCACAATAAGCTCAGAACACTTACTCAAGGGAGCCACAGCGTAGAAGACTATTATCAAGAGCTGGAAACTCTCATGATCCGTGCTGATGTATCTGAGGATCGTGAAGTAACTATGTTAAGGTTCTTGGGTGGCTTGAACCGCGACATACATGACAAATTAGAGATGCAACACTACGTTGAGCTAGAAGAAATGCTTCACAAAGCTATTCTGGTCGAGCAACAACTCAAGAGGAGAAGCAGTTCTAATCCAAGCTATGGAGTTGGATCAGTGATATCCTTGCATTTTACCCCTTTTCATGCATCCATTTAGCTTAGGTTTCATCTCATATGCATGTAGTTTCATAGCTTTTCTTGTTTGTTTTGTTTCCTTTAGGATTTAGGGTATTCATACTAGGTCCTAGGGTGTGTTTGCATGTTTTGGAATGTGTTTTAGGTACTTTGGAATCTCATGGAAACAATTGGAGTCATGGACCAAAAACGAGGCATAGGGGTCGCACCAAGTACCCGAAAGAACAGGCTGGACGTAGGGGATGCGATCAGATTGGGCTGTGGGTTTGTTCATGAGAGTTGTAGAGGGAAGAGTCACCTTGCCTCAGGAAGTGTAATCAGGTTATTTGGATGAACGGTTGAAGAGTTATGGCTGATCCCCTCCAGAGTGTCTGACTGGCCGCCGATCCAGATTTCTACGCCGCTTACCACCGGCCGGTGCAACAAATCGGTATGGGACCAGAAGCTAAGCACCGGCCCAGAGCTCCCCTACACCGATCTGTTGGGTCTGGTGTACAGTTTCAGGGCATCAACACCGGTTCCCACAAACCGGTGCAACAAACCGGTATGGGACCAGAAGCTAAGCACCGGTTTGTGGTGAAGATTTATGCCGATCCGTTGCAACCGGTGCTGAACCAGAAAACTGAGCATGACCCAGACCCGACCGGGTCGGTACCCGGTTTGTCCCGGGTCGACCCGGTTCGCCCCTCTCTACTATAAATACTCTAAACCTAATTTTTCTTGGATTATGTCTTCTTTATGCTAAAAACCTCTTTTTGAATGTTCTAAGTATTTTGTAAGAGATTCTCCTTTTCAATCTATCAATCTATTCTATTCTTAATCTCCTTTCTTAATCATCTAATCATCTAATCATGG
>PKMM01048623.1:0-27666 GCA_002933915.1 Eutrema heterophyllum | reverse complement strand
CAAGGCATTTCCCACCCACAAGGTGTTCGATGAAATGCCTAAGAGAGCTTTCTAAGAGAAATACCCTTCTTAGCCTAAGAGATTAGTTGTCTAAGGGATTATTTAGGTGATCTTGATTAATGAAATTAATGCTTGCTAATTAAGAGTCCACAAATGAGAATTTGATCTTGGATTAGTAATTAGCATAGGTGATTAGTACCTTGAGAGAGGATTAGTCGCGATTAGGATTTTAACCTTGGAAATTAACCTTGATTGTGTATGAGCATCATGAATTAGACTTGGAATAGCCTATATCCAATTACCCCATCCTTGGATTCGTTTTCATCATTTGAGTTCATATCTCGCTTAGTTTGTTTCCTTTTGTTTATTGCTTAATCTTGTTACGGTATTAGTTAAAATCAACAACTCACTTATTTAGCTTAACTTACTTGAGTGCCTTGTATTCTTCGTGCTTAGAATTAATCCCAATACGGATTGATAACCTTCTATACTACTCGTATTGGAGTTATTGATACCTCCTTAAGACCGAAAAGTCTTAGTATCAATCAGTTCATACTAAACTGAGCTATGGGAGTGGATCAGCTGTTGTAAAACCATACTACCAAAGAGAAGAGAGGTCTAATGTCTTTCAACGTGAAGGGAAGCAGATCATGACACCAAAACTAGAAGCTAAGCCATACGTAGCAAATTAAGACTACAAAGGCAAGGCAGAATACTACAGGGTCTCGTGATGTTAAATGCTTCAAGTGTCAAGGCAGAGGTCACTACGCCAATGAGTGCGTGATATATCATGGTTTTTACCCCTTTTAAGCCATGATATAGGTCCGTTTTATAGAGTTTTTCTACTATTTTGTAGTGTTTTAGATTCTTTTACAGGTTTTAGCACGTTTGGAGCATAATTGGAGATATTGGAGCATTCTGGAGCATATGGAGATGCAGAGTCATGCATAGACGTCAGAAGTTTTGCATTCGTTGAAGAACTTCCCACCGATGGATTGAGCTCCAATTTGGACACAAGACAGATCAATGGATTAGCTTTCATTTGGAAGTGGTTTGAGGCCATTCCAACGGTGCGATCAAAAGTTACGCCAGGTTTCGTGAAGACAGTCCAGTCTGGCGAGCAGGAGAGTCGACACAGAGGATGAGTATCGACCGATATTACCTAGTGTCGATCGATACTCACTGCAGGAAAACAGGAAACACGACTTTTTACAAGTCTTGAGAGTTTGCACTTTGGTCCAGAAGTCTTTAATAATTACAAGAAGCCCCAAAACGTGTTTTAACATTATAATTAGGTTTTTCAGCCACTTTTGTTGAAGAAGGATTATTTTAGTTTTATTCTGATTAAGAGATATTTCTGAGAGGGAGAACTCTGAACTCTTGTTTTACTCTCTTTTACTTATTTGATTTGATGATCTATTCAACCATGTTTATTGTCTCAATTATCATGTCTGAGTAGATCTCTTGTTAGGTTCAGGGTTCTCATAAGGGTTTTCTCTGAATGTTAGGTTAATTAGTTAATTAGGATTCACTATCTGAATTAGTTCTTCGCCTTAGGTTATTCCCATAGCTAATTCTAGGTTGACGAATCTAGAACTTAGATCTTAGGATAATTGGTTAGGCACGAGAGTGCGATTAATTACCTGACAGAACCTAGGTGAGCAAAATAACTATTCGCAAAGAGATTTGGTTTAGTTGTTTTGTGAACAGATCAAACTTGAAATAAAAGCTGGTTTAGAATTTAGGATTTGCAAAGAGATTTGGAATTCTAGGATTTAGACTTAGATAGTTTTCGCAACGAGAGTTGGTTAACTATACTTTAGTGATTTGAGTTCAAGAACCGCGCTAAATCTGAATCATGTTAGTTAGTTTATCTACATTCATTGTATTCCTGAGAAATACCCTGAACCTATATTCTTTCCCATTGATTCTCAACTTGTTTATATTACGTATTGCTTTTAATTACATCTATTCTGGTTTAGCTTAATTCGAAACTATACAATCTATTGTGTGAATTCTGGAGTTCTTGTGTTCGACCCCTAACTATATTGTAACAACTGCTTTAGTACTTTTTAGGGTATTAATTTGAGCATATCAAATTTGGCGCCGTTGCCGGGGACTCAATTTCGCCATTAGATTTTAGTGAAGAATTTCGTCTAAATCCTCGAGTATCGATCGATACCCCTTGGTATCGGTCGACACCCGACACGTTTTTTTTTTAGTTACTTATGTTCTTGATCTTTTGTGTTTCAGGTGTATGCCTACTCGAGAAACCAGGAGAAACAAGAACACTCAGCTAGTTGATTTGTCAAACGAGCAGCTAGCACAGTTGGAACGCACACTCAGAAAAGCAAAGAAGCCTGTAACGATGAATAACGATCCAGTGGTTTTGATTCAGGATGAGGCTGGTGCTTTCAGAGACCGAGAGGGTCACTTATGCAATGAGAGAGGGCAGAGACTCGATGGAGAAGGGAACGCTATTGCCCCTCCAGCTGCAGTGAATGCTGCGAACGCTGCGATTGAGCGTGGTAGAACAATTGGTGAATGCAACAGACCTGATCAGTTCTACGCAAATCGATCAGCGATTCGTATTCTCACCTTTCAGAGGAATGACTTTGAGCTTAAGCCCGCGTACTACACTCTTGTGGGTCAGCACACTTTCCATGGTCTTCCTCATGAACATCCCATGGACCATATTGAGAAGTTCGAGGATTTGGTCTCTAGCATCAAATGCAATGGAGTATACTACGACTACCTGTTCTGTAAGCTCTTCCCATACTCTCTTGGTGGGGATGCTTCTTATTGGCTCAAGCAACTACCAGCTGGGTCATTAACTAACTGGGATGAGACTAACACTGCCTTCCTAAATAACTTCTATGACGATGCGAGATCAGAAGAGTTTAGGAACAAGATTTCCCAATTTTCTCAGGGAACGACTGAGGCTTTCAAGGCTGCTTGGGGAAGATTCAGATCTTATCAGAGGGATTGTCCACATCATGGGTACACTATGGTTCAGCTACTGAGTTTCTTTTTCAGAGGGATTGATTGGAGATATCAGATGGCTTTGGACTCTGCGAGCAATGGTAACTTCTTTACCAAATATCCTGATGATGCTTACCAGCTGTTTGAGAATTTTGCGTCGAGCAATAGCACAAAGAGTGCTGACATGAAGCGTAAGAAGCTAGCTGGTGGTATGGGAGGTTCACAGATTGCTGAGGTGAATGCGAAGCTGGATTCGGTGCACAATTTGTTGATGGGCAAGCAGCAGAAGGCTGTTCACTTTGCTGATGATGTCGAGGTTTTCAAGGAGGATGAGGTAGAGGATGTTAACTACGTTGGTGGTTCTGGTTTTCAAGGTCAGAGGAATCAATACAACAACAACTTTCAGCAAGGAGGATTCAAATCTGAGGGTTATCAAGGTGGTTCTGGGTCGAATCAGTTTAGCCAGAAACCTTTCCAGAGCAGTGGTTACACAAGGAACTATGGGAGTTCATCTTATCAGCAGGTACCTGCTAAGACTCCTGAGAGTAAGATCGAGGATATGCTTGAACAGCTGGTTCAAGGGCAAGAGAAGATGACGGTGAGCTTTAATGGGAAGTTGGATGCTCTGTACACCGATCTGAATGGGAAGATCGAAACTCTCAGCATGAACCATAAGAAGTTGGAAATTCAGGTCGCTCAGACTGCAGAAGCTGTGAAACGACAAGAGGGTTTTCTTCCAGGTAGAGGAGAAAACCCAAGGAGGGAGCACATCAATGCAATCATCTCGAGCAGTGCAGAGGAAGTCACTACAGGAGTGAAGAACAACCCAACTGAAGAGAATTTTGTTGATTTCACTGAAGATGACGATGAGGATTCAGGGATTTCCAGGGTATCGATCGACACCAGACAGTGTCGATCGACACCAGTCCAGACACATGCCCGAATCGTTTCACATCCACAAGTATCGATCGACACCACCCAGTATCGGTCGACACCCGTCCAAAGATCTGCCAAGGACGTTTTGAAGCAACAAGCATCGCTCGACACCACTACCTGTGTCGATCGACACCAAGCTGAAGATGACGATTGGGATTCTGAAAATCCCCCTGTATCGACCGACACCAGCCAGTGTCGATCGATACCCGCCCAGACACATGCTCGAGTCGTTTCAAACCCACCTGTGTCGATCGACACCACCACTAGTGTCGATCGACACCCCTCGCAGACTGATCCAGAAATTGAGAAAACACCCAAGATTGTCGAGGAAAGGGTTTACAAGCCTAGGGTGCCATATCCTATACCACCTAGACATCTCATGAAACCCATAACTGCGGAGAAGTTGCTCGCTTTTGAGAAGATGGTCAGGAGGATTCCCAGCACTATATCTTTTGAAGAAGCTTTTGAAAACCGTCCTTTGGAGTGTTACTTCCACAACTGCAGAGAAACTGAGGAAGAGATCAAGGCACTCTTCATCAAGGCCAGAAGTACACCACCTCCACCTAAGCAGCTGACTAAGAGGGAAGACCCAGGAAAATTTTCAGTTCCATGCTCCATCTCTGGAGTCAAGTTCAAGGAATCCCTTGTTGACTCAGGGTCTAGTGTCAACCTCATGTCAAGGGAGAATGCGGAGAAATTGAAAGCTGATATGGGATCTCCCAAGACACTTCTCACATACGCAAACTCCACCAGCTCACTTCCCTATGCTACGATCCTCGATTTGCCAGTCGAAGTAGGAGACTGTCTGGTTCCTACTGATTTTCAGGTTGTGGAGATGAGCGAAGGATCTAAGGTTCCTTTAATTTTGGGAAGACCGTTTATGGCTACTGCTGGCGCGATCATGGACACACCGAACAAGAGAATCTCTTTCTCTTACATTGACGACGAGGTCTACTATGACGCCATCCCTTCTAGAAGAACACCCAGACATGTCTCATGCATCACCACTCCTGCCGGCGAGACGCTGATGATCGATCTGCTGGATGAGCCTTGCGATGAGCCAAAGGTCGCGACCGTTTCGGATGAACCTCCCTGCATCACCAAGAAGGTTGCCAAGAAGGCTAAAGCAACAATGAAGAAAGCGAAGAGCAAGAAAGTCGACAGTGCTGCCCAAGTCACTTTGATCCCCCTGAAGTGTGATGGAGACTCGATCGAGTACAAGGTGAAGCACAAAGGAGCCTCGAGACCATTCGCCAAGGCTAGAGTTCTTCTTACTCCAGAGCTGAAAGAGAAAGGAAATGAGGTTATAGAGAGCATGCTGAGCAGAACTCTGAATCTGGAGGTGTCTACCTGTGGAGCTTACATGGGAGTGAGTTCTCAACCTCGCTCCAACTAATCACCTGAGCCAAAGTCAAGCTAATGACTAAAAACAAGCGCTTGGTGGGAGGCAACCCACTGGTAAGTTATACATACGTTTTTCTATTATTTTTGGTTTTTATTTTTGGTTTTGTGTCTTGTGTTTCACATGCAGCAGATTCAGAAGAGGAGTATCGATCGACACCCACACGGTATCGATCGACACCATCCACACGCAAAAGGAGCTGGGTATTTCTCAAGGGACCGTGAGCAACATATCGATCGATGTCGAATTAGCATCGACCAATTTTCCCTTGTATCGATCGATACCACCATGGTATCGGTCGATACCCGCCACCCAGGTAAGCCTCCTTCGATTTTCATCCATCCACTCAACTCTTTTGATTTCTTTTACCAACTCTAGGCTAGATAACACTGGGGACAGTGTTGTTTAAGGTTGGGGGAGGTAGTCGCTGACATTGTGTTTGTTTTTCTTAGAGTCAGTCGTTTTTGTACCAAAAATTGTTTTATTGAGTCAAAATTTGTTGGAGATTATGATCTTGTTCTTGAATCTACTGCTTTGACTTTGCTTCTAAGTGTTCACCGTTACAGAATCAGTTACAAATCGACTAATGAAAAATCCAAAGGCTGACCAGTTAACTAGAAGACACACATGTTTCCAGCAGAGTTCTCTTAAAGCCTGAGCCAAATTTTTGCACTTCATCGACGTGGTTAGTATTCACAGAGCTTGGTTCCTCATTCATATCTGACAATGGAACCCATGTGTTTAAAAGTGATAGTATCTCTCTCCCCTATATAAGTTAATAAAAAAGAGCATAAAAAGATGAAATGATTTTCTTCTGAGTAGAGGGTTAGGAATGTTTTCAGCGATCCCATTATTCTACTTGGTGAGGAATGATCACACAAAGGATTGGAAGCGAGGCTAGGATTTTCCTATGATGCCATTATTCGTTTACACCCTTTGATACATTGAGAGGGAAGAACCGGGGATTCGGTGGCAAACATTACCAATACTCGCGACTCATACCTTGATGTGTATATGCGAATCTAAAAATAAAAAAAAAAGAACAAAATAAGAAATAAGTTTGGGGGAGAGAAAGTGATACAAAAAGTGTGAAATTGGGTGGTTCCTTGTCATGATATTGTATGGGAAAGAATCTAGAAGGTTCTTGGTATTAATCACAGCGATGAAACTGGCGATGATGGGTTTAATTGAACGATGTTGTGAGATAATGTGTGTAGTCTGGGGATGCTGCGAATGTCTACAGAGAAGTACATGGTGGTTAGATTTAGATCTGGTTAGGTGACACTTGGGTGCTTGGGAAAAGGGTCATTGCAGTGTTTCATGAACAGGTGAGTCTCCGTGTTTTCAAACCTCTCTCTCTGGTTTAGTCTTCTATTTGTTTGAGGGCAAGCAAAGGCTAAGTCTGGGGGCGTGATATATCATGGTTTTTACCCCTTTTAAGTCATGATATAAGTCCGTTTTATAGAGTCTTTCTACTATTTTGTAGTGTTTTAGAGTCTTTTACAGGTTTTAGCACGTTTGGAGCATAATTGGAGATATTGGAGCATTCTGGAGCATATGGAGATGCAGAGTCATGCAGAGATGTCAGAAGTTTTGCATTCGTTGAATAACTTCCCACCGATGGATTGAGCTCCAATTTAGAGACAAGACAGATCAATGGATTAGCTTTCATTTGGAAGTGGTTTGAGGCCATTCCAACGGTGCGATCAAAACTTACACCAGTTTTCGTGAAGACAGTCCAGTCGGGCGAGCAGGAGAGTCGACACAGAGGATGAGTATCGACCGATACTACCTAGTGTCGATCGATACTCACTGCAGGAAAACAGGAAACGCGACTTTTTACAAGTCTTGAGAGTTTGCACTTTGGTCCAGAAGTCTTTAATAATTACAAGAAGCCCCAAAACGTGTTTTAACATTATAATTAGGTTTTTCAGCCACTTTTGTTGAAGAAGGATTATTTTAGTTTTATTCTGATTAAGAGAGATTTCTGAGAGGGAGAATTCTGAACTCTTGTTTTACTCTCTTTTACTTATTTGATTTGATGATCTATTCAACCATGTTTATTGTCTCAATTATCATGTCTGAGTAGATCTCTTGTTAGGTTCAGGGTTCTCATAAGGGTTTTCTCTGAATGTTAGGTTAATTAGTTAATTAGGATTCACTATCTGAGTTAGTTCTTCGCCTTAGGTTGTTCCCATAGCTAATTCTAGGTTGACGAATCTAGAACTTAGATCTTAGGATAATTGGTTAGGCACGAGAGTGCGATTAATTACCTGACAGAACCTAGGTGAGCAAAATAACTATTCGCAAAGAGATTTGGTTTAGTTGTTTTGTGAACAGATCAAACTTGAAATAAAAGCTGGTTTAGACTTTAGGATTTGCAAAGAGATTTGGAATTCTAGGATTTAGACTTAGATAGTTTTCGTAACGAGAGTTGGTTAGCTATACTTTAGTGATTTGAGTTCAAGAACCGCGCTAAATCTGAATCATGTTAGTTAGTTTATCTACATTCATTGAATTCCTGAGAAATACCCTGAACCTATCTTCTTTCCCATTGATTCACAACTTGTTTAAATTACGTATTGCTTTTAATTACATCTATTCTGGTTTAGCTTAATTCGAAACTATACAATCTATTGTGTGAATTCTGGAGTTCTTGTGTTCGACCCCTAACTATATTGCAACAACTGCTTTAGTACTTTTTAGGGTATTAATTTGAGCATATCAGTGCATCAACAAGAAAGTTATGATCATGCTAGATAATGGCGATGTGGAGTCAGAAGATGAAAAGATAGAGCATGAATCATTATCTGAGCATGAAGAGCTGCCTGCTCGTGGAGAATTACTAATAACCAGAAGATCTCTAAGTTTGCAAACTAAGGATGAAGAGCAAGAGCAGAGAGAAAACTTGTTTCGTACAAGGTGTTTGGTTCAGGGAAAGGTCTGTAGTCTTATCATCGATGGTGGAAGCTGCATTAACGTAGCAAGTGAAACGATGGTTAAGAAGCTGGGATTGAATGTGAGAAAGCACCTGAAACCGTATAAGCTTCATTGGCTTAATGAAGATGGTGAGATGAAAGTGAGCAATCATGTGTTAGTTCCCCTCTCTATTGGCCAGTACGAGGACGAGATACTGTGTGACGTGCTTCCAATGGGGGCTGGACATATTCTGCTTGGGAGACCTTGTCAATCAGATCGTAGGGTGATGCATGATGGCTTCACCAATTGCCATTCCTTTGTGTTTAAAGGAAGAAAAACCGTTCTAGTTCCTCTGAATCCAAAGGAAGTTCACCAAGATCAGTTGAGTCTCAAGCTCAAGGAAACAGAAACCTCTACCAAGAAACAATCAAGCTTCTTTGCAAAGGTTGGTGAGGTAAAGAAAGCTCTAATTTCTAAACAACCTTTACTTCTGTTTATCTTTAAAGAAGCTCTTACCAGCTTGTCTAACCTTGCACCGGTGCTGCCGAGTGAGATGAAATCTCTATTACAGGAGTATGAGGACGTGTTCCCTGAAGACAATATGAAGGAGCTGCCACCAATTAGAGGCATTGAACATCATATTGATTTCATGCCCGGCGCTTCACTTCCAAACCGTCCAGCATACATAACCAATCATGTAGAGACTAAGAGCATCCTAGGTTAGTAATGCCATTTGGGCTAACAAATGCACCTAGTACATTCATGAGATTGATGAATCACGTTCTGAGATCATTCATAGGTGTTTTTGTTGTTGTGTACTTTGATGATATTCTGATTTACATCAAGAACCTAGAAGAACATATCGATCACTTGCAATCTGTTTTGAATGTGCTTAGGAAGGAAAAGCTTTTTGCTAATCTTAAGAAATGAACGTTTTGTACATATAACTTGGTCTTAATTTTTAGGTTTTGTTGTGAGTGCAAATGGAATTAAAGTAGATGAAGAGAAAGTCAAAGCAATAAGAGACTAGCCTAGTCCGAAATCAGTAAGAGAAGTGCGAAGCTTTCACGGTCTTGCTGGATTTTATAGATGTTTCGTACGAGACTTTAGCACACTAGCTGCACCGCTTACTGAAGTGAAAAAAAGACGTTGGCTTTAGATGGGAAGCCGCGCAAGAAGAGGCATTCTAGGCCTTGAAAATAAAAACTTACTAACGCCCCTCTCTTGTCGTTACCTGGTTTTCTTAAGCCTTTTGAAATTGAGTGTGACGCTTCTGGTGTAGGAATCGGAGTTGTTCTCATGCAGGACAAGAAGCCAATTGCCTTATTCAGTGAGAAGCTTGGAGGAGCCACTCTCAATTATCCAATGTACGACAAGGAACTGTATGCCTTGGTGAGAGCATTACAAACGTGGCAGCACTATCTGTGGCCAAAGGAGTTCGTCATTCATATTGATCACGAATCACTTAAGCATCTAAAGGGTCAGCAAAAGCTCAACAAGAGACAAGTCAGGTGGATAGAGTTCATTGAGACATTCATATATGTCATCAAATACAAAAAGATAAGGATAATGTAGTTGCTAATGCATTATCTCGAAGGTACGCACTCCTCTCTACCCTTGACGCTAAACTGTTAGTTAAACATTTGTATAATTCTGATTCTGATTTCCAAGAAGTGTTCAAATCATGTGAGAAATTTGCTACTGGTCATTACTATCAAAATGAAGGATTCCTCTTTTATGACAATCGTTTATGTGTTCCTAACTGTTATATTCGAGATTTGCTTGTCAGGGAAGCTCATGGAGGAGGCTTGATGGGAAATTTCGGAATTGGTAAGACACTGAAAATGATGCAAGATCATTTCCATTGGCCTCACATGAAGAGAGACATGGAGAGAATCTGTAGCAGATGTGCTACATGAAAACAAGCTAAGTCTAAGGTTCAACCCCACGGTCTGTATACTCCTCTCCCTATCCCTTCTCATCCTTGGACTGATATCTCGATGGACTTTGTTTTAGGACTGCCTATGACTAGAACAGGGAAGGATTCTATTTTAGTTGTAGTAGATCGCTTCTCTAAGATGTCTCACTTCATTGCTTGTCATAAAACAGATGATGCATCACATGTAGCTAGCCTGTTCTTTAAGGAAATTGTGCGTTTGCATGGCATGCCTAGGACCATAGTGTCTGATCGTGATACTAAATTTCTTAGTTACTTCTGGAAAAACGTTATGGTCTAAGTTAGGCACTAAGCTGTTATTTTCTACTACATGTCATCCACAAACTGATGGTCAAACAGAAGTGGTTAATAGAACTCTAGGAACACTTCTGCGTTGCTTGATTAAAAAGAACCTTAGGACGTGGGAAGAGTGTTTACCGCATATAGAATTTGCATACAATCATGATGTGCATTCTGCTTCTAAGTTTTCCCCATTTCAGATTGTCTATGGCTTTAATCCTTTATCACCTTTAGATCTAACTCCTTTACATGTGAGTGAAAGATTAAGCATCGATGGAAAACATAAAGCTGAACTTGTCAAGCAGATTTATGAGAAAGCCAGAGCAAACATAGAGGAGAAGACGAGGCAGTATGCTAAACACGCCAACAAGGGCGGAAGTAAGGTGATCTTTGAGGAAGGAGACCTCATATGGGTGCACTTGAGGAAAGAACGATTTACAGATCAAAGGAAGTCTAAAATCATGCCTAGAGTCGATGGTCCATTCAAGATTACACGGAGAATCAGTGACAACGCCTACAAGCTTGATCTTCAAGGTAAGTAAAATATTAGTAACAGTTTCAATGTTTCTGACTTAGCTCCTTTTCTTGCAAATGATCCAGATTTGAGGTCAAATCATTTTCAAGAGGAGGGGGATGATGTGATCATGGACAACATTCACAACATGGAGCTTGAACCAGACGATGAGCTAGTAGCTGAGGAGCATGAACCAGAGGATCTTGTAGCTGAGGAGTCTTTGATCATTCCAACTTGTCCAATGACACGAGCAAAGACTGAGAAGCTCAAGGAAGCTGTTGCCGGCATACTTAACCAAATCCAGGACCAACCAAGTTACTTGAGTCAAATGGGAAATGAAGCTACTTTAGTTATGATCCAAGTTCAAGACGGCTAGTGGGCTTGTGGTCTAACTTTGTGCTCTTTTTCCCTGTCTTTGTTTTTGTCCCACTGGGTTTTGCGGAGATAGGTTTTTAACGAGGCAAAGTTAGATCACCCTCTTATTCCAGCCTACTCGCCAATTTGAAGCCCAAGACCAGTCTTCTTCATTTGCGATTTAATACAAGGCCCAATCTGTTGTTGTTGGCCCAATATGATCTTTGTTGTTTTTTTTTCCTTTGTTGTTTTTCCTTTAAACCCTAGCTGCCTCTCTTTGTCGCAGAACACCTTTCAACTTTTATCAAAAACGTTTCTTCTTCTTCTTTGGTCTAGAGAGTGATTCTCTACTCCATTCAACTGGTGCGTAATATCCAGTGTCTCGATCCTTCTTTGGTGTGTAATATCCATAGTAGATCGAAGGTATATCAAAGGATCTCCATCTCCTTTGTGTGACCCATCGTTTTTCCCCATCCCTTGAAGCTCCATCGCTTGCAAGGCTTATCCCGGTTACTGCCCAGACCTTAGAGTGTCGAATCTTAGGGAAATCTCATTACCCCCCCCCCCTCTTATTTCCACATTGTGTACCGTCCACTTACGTACACGACGTACAAGGATAAAATGGTTATGAACAGTAGAGAAAGTGCTACTTTCTAATAGATTTTTTTTAAATTATTATAGATAATAATATAATAATTAAAATTAATTTTATTTTAAAAAAAATAAAGCCACGTCATTATTTTTTAACGGAAAGTGAATAGTTCCATTAATTTTTTTGGCGGCGCAAACTTGGAAACTAGTCTTATGGTTTTAAGTGTAAGTTTTATTTGTTTGATGGTTTTAAGTAGGGTGTCAAAATGGGTCATGGATCAAAAAAATTGACCATAATGGGTTGATGGGTCAAATGGGTCATAGGTCCAATGGGTCTTGGGTCAAATAGGTAAATTTGTAATGGGTCATGGGTCAAATGGGTGACCCGTTTGACCCATTAACTTCATATGATCATCAACTAATCATCATCATGACTACAATCATAACATCATTTTTTCACCAAAAAACAACAATCCATCATTTTTTTCGCCAAAACGAGTCTATTATTTTTTCGCCAAAAATTACAATTCCACGATTTTCCCGCCTAAAACACTATTACGTTATTTTCTTGCAAAAAACTTGATTTTTCCGTCAAAAATGCGGTTTCCACAACTTTTTCTGCCAAAAATGTAAATCCGTCATTTTCCCGCAAAAAAAAATGTGGAATGCTAAAACACGATTTCACATTTTTCCGCCAAAAACGTTATTCTATGTTTTCCCGCTTAAAACGCTATTCCCTGTTTCCCCCCTAAAAATGTTATTCCGTGTTTTCCTGCCAAAAAACGTGATTTCACAGTTTCCCGACAAAAACGCGATTCTACGTTTTTCTGCCAAAAACGCGATTCCGCATTTTCCTTCCAAAAACGCGATTCCGCGTTTTTCCGCCAAAAATGCGATTCCGCGTTTTTCCGCCAAAAATGCGATTCCGCGTTTTTCCACCAAAAACGTGATTTCATATTCCCCCCCCCCCCCAAAACATTATTCGGCGTTTTCCTGCCAAAAAATGTTATTATGCGTTTTCCCGCCAAAAACACTAATTTGTATTTTTCCGCCAAAAACGTTATTCTGTGGTTTCCCGCCAAAAACGCTATTACGTATTTTCCCACCAAAAAACACTTATGTGTTTCCCGCCAAAAAGTTATTCCGTATTTCCCCACCAAAAACGTAATTTCACATTTCCTACACAGAGATGGTTCGACGAATTCATGACCACTTCACAATTATTAAAGAAAATTTGTCGATTCATAATATAAATACATCATAATATTATTCACAATTTTTAATTTTCTCATTCCAAAATTATTAATGATATTTATTTAAATAAAATTTTGTGATTCATTGATCACCAATTTGACCAATTAACCAATGTAATAAATAATATTAACGGGTCATGGGTCATTTCAAAAGTACATATCATTTCAAAATTATTAATATTAAGTACATGTAATAATATTAAGTACATATCATTTTAAAATTATTAATGATATGTACTTAAATAATATTAATGGGTCATGAGTGACATTGAGGGTGATCCATTTACATTGAACCCATTAGGATCATGGGTCATGGATGACCCATTTGATCCATTTTGACACCCCTAGTTTTAAATGAGAGTGAAATTCTCTCAAAGTTTAAAGTGCTAGTGAGTTAGACTTTGATGATTAAAAATGCAATTTTCCCTGAAAACTAATGAAAGTACAAATAAGTGACAAATTTTGCAAAACTCTCTTCTTATTTTTCTATCAAAATATACAAAAAATGTTTTGCAATTGATCGATTCTCTTATCAGAATTTGATGTCAAATCTGCGTAATAAAACATCGTCAACAAAATATAAAATGGAAAATTACAGAACTAATAACAGACAAACATATTATAATTAGGTAAATAACCATAAATTAATTTGACAATGATATGATGTGTATTAATTGTATTATTGACCAATTTATCCTTCCCAATACACACACCCCTTCTCTTTCTACACGCTTCTTCTTCTTCCTATTCCTCCCTCTTCACGTTTCTCCTTCCTCTTTCTCTCTCTCACAATTCCTTCAATTTCTTTCTTTCTTGGCCACCTTTTTTTTGATAAGCTCAATATCTGGTTTTGAAGAAATGAGAAGAAGAAGAGTGAAGATCGAGAGAGTGAATAAGAAAAGAGATAGAAGAGGAAAGAAGGAGGCGAGAAATCAGGAAACTTTGCTTGTATTTTTTTAGATATCAAACCCTAAATATTCGGACTGCTTAAATACAAACCCATAAAGTAATACGACATAGTTTCAAAAGGTGAGAAGGCTAAACTTATGTAATCGTAAAAGAAAGCCTCTCTTTGAACTAAAGTCTTCATCTTCCTGAGCTTAGCCACTTTGCTTATTCTCCCATTTCCTTGCCAACCTCCCTGTCGTTCTCTGTTTCTTCTTAATGAATGTACGATTCAGAAATCACACAAAGGGCAAAAAAGTAAACTCTTTGATCGCAATCTCGTTTTATTGATTGAACTCGGCAAAATTCAAAATCGTTTTGACCGTAACAAGCAAAAACACTAAGGGAAGTGAAAGCAGTTAGATCTGAGCTCTCTATCTCTTAGTTCTCTCGGGAGGTTCTCTATATCTCTTTGATGAGACGAACGCATCTCTATTTATAAGAGCCTTCAGTCGACCAAAATACTAAGCAATTTCCTTTTCTTAGTTCCATTAGGAAAATGAAGATTTCATTTTTCCCTCCGAAATCGTGAAGTATTCCGCAAATCTCGGAGGTCGGCATTAACCATGATGAGTTGGGCCTTAATGGGCTCAAAGACCGGCAACCGCGATCATGGGCTCTCTTCCGAGTCTGAACCGTCTTAAACCGGGATCAATTGGGCCGATCTAGGTTCAAACTGGGTTAAACCGGCGAGTGCTGAATGGTAGCGTCGGATTCGTCTCCGAAACTCTAGGTTTTAAATTTATAAACCTAAAGGTTTTACAAGTGCACAGACGTGCGTTGTAATACTTTAGGTATCGATCCACAAAGAGAGAGAGCTGTTATGCGAGACCTTAGACAGAGAATAGCAAGGAAGTCTAAGACGAGAATAAGTTTTTATAAGGCTTTTTGTCACAAAAATGTAAAGAACGTAAAAACGGAAAATTGCTTGTAATCTAGACTAAGAAAATCGATGGCTTGAAAATAAAGCGAGAAAAACGGTTTGTAAACGATATAAAACGGTGTTGGGTCGACATGAATATCTAGGGGTATGCTCGATTCAATCACGGTCCCTAAGCTCTTAGTAACTGTTTCTAGATTTAAACTTCACGAACTGAACATAATAAACGGCGTAGCCTACTTTCGTACATCCTACGCACCAACAATCTATACACTCGACCAGTAGCTTTCGTCTCTGGCCGCGCATAAAATCGTGCTATTCGCGCTGGTTCTTCTTAGTTCACGGCACTCCGTAAGTATACTTTCGAAATCTTACGATACACACGCTCTTATAGATAAACGATTTGGATGTTTTTAGATCCATCACTTTTGGTGGTACTTAACACCTATGAATCACCTCTAGTTCATGACGCTAGATTTAGCATTAACAACTATCTATAAGAAAGAGCTCTAGAAATCGGCTAGGGTTTTATCTCGTGATATCCTTATCGAACATATGCATGACTTTTGCATAGCGTTTCTGAAATAGTAAACGCTATGATATGTTAGGCGGCAAAAATTATGTAATTGCGTTTATTTTTTGCTTCTCCAGTTGTTCTATAATAACACATATGAGTTGTAAAACGTTATCGTAGATTAATCGGGAATAAGGAAAATTTCATTACCCGCCTAAGTAAAATAAATGGAACCAAAATAATTTTTGTGAAAATATTGATCTTTCAACCCAAAAAAATGTGGTCGACAACACTTAGAGTATTCTGAAAAATCCCTTTTGGCTCTCTCTTCTCTATTCTTCACTCTCGTTCCTTTGTCTCGATCCCTCTCTTCTCTTTTCTCTCAGTGTCGAGGATCCTAGTCTCAATCTCTCTTCTCTCTACTTTTCACTTTCGATCTCTCACTGCAGGAAAAGTGCATATTCGTAGCGCGCAATATCCGCTATGGTTGAAATCCATAGCGCTTTTACAAACGTTGTGTATACTCCCGTTATAAAAAACACCGCACTTTTGATAACGTTTTTAAGAAATGCAATTATATCGTAGATTTAATATAGCGCTCTTTTTTATGCAATAGATATATTTATAATGGCGTGTTTTATTTGTTATAAAAGTTTTAGTTGTTGAATTGCTATTTTAATATACACTACAACAAATATGTACATAATACGTTTTTCTTGTTGTTTTATATTATTTTGTAGCAATTTTTATGTGCTACATTATAAAATGATGAATTGTTATATTATTTCAAATATATATATTAGAAATCCAATTAATTATATTTACAAAACCAATTAGTTAACAGCATGTTTCTTTCAATAAATCATCAAAAGATACATAATTGTCATTTTACAAAGTAGTTCATCATTCAACCTTATTTGCATCTAGCCGCTACCTTCTTCAACTTCCAGCACTGTCCTCTGGCCATGCTAAAGTTGAACCTATTGCATCTTCCATTCTCTCAATTGCAGAATAAGGCCTCCAAACCTCTGCATCACTTTCCTTGTAGCAGTTGCAGACTGTTCTTTCAGCTTCTTTCCAACCACTGTATGCTCGGATCAATGTTAAATGTTTTCTTTAATCACGGCCAGAGAACTTTGACTTTGCTGATTCTGCTAGCTGCAATCAAAGAAATCAAGTGAATAATTAGAGGCACTTCTTGGCTTTTAGTATTCAGACTGCCAAGGAACATAAATCAAGTTAATCTATCAGTATTTCAGATTTGCATACTTTTTAAAAAACTTTCAGAGTGGCACAAATTTTTATTCAAAACGAGAAAAGAAAAGCCCTTAGCTGGCAAACCTTGAGACAGGCACACAACTTTCTCCACTCTGAACGCTCTTCCTCAGTTTCTTGTTTAGGTTCCCACGAAATTTGATCTTTGTGTCACGAACCTGATTACAAGAAAGTGCTTTCATAAAACAGTGTACAAAAGAAACCCCTCAATATTCACCAACAACTACTTGATTCAATTATATAATAGGATATTCGACCATAAAGTTGAGCAAGAGCCAATATGAATCATGCTTCTACAAATAATACCTCTTGTTCCAAGTGTTCTGATACTGATTTAGAGCTATTTGGAGCAGAAACCGCCTTCTTATCAGGCATGGCAGGACCTGAAACTGAAGCCCTTGTTGGCCTTCTCTGTTGCATCTCTGGAAATATACAAAATACAGAAGGAATTACACAGCAAGAATTAATGATAAGAAATCACATCCCTTGGTTTAATAGAAGCATACATCATAAAGTAAGAGAAGAACAGATAATCTACAAGAAATTAAGTGAAGAAGCTTCAGCATAAAGACATGTCTTCCAGTATCAAGCAAGAGAATTTGATGTATGCTGAAGCTTCTTCACTTAATTTCTTTATGCTGAAGAAGCTTTAGCCTGAAACCAGTATCAAGCAAGAGAATTTGAAATTATATTTTCCTATGCCCTTAAGTAAAGAAGCAAACTAACCAACGACACAAAAGTCATTTCGATACAGATTTACAAACATAAATTTTAGCGAATTCATAATTGAAGCGGAAGCATAAACATATGATATGTACATCGTGTGAGAGTGTGATTGCGATTAGAAAGGTATTACCTTTGATTGTGAGATAGATACGAAGTGGGTTTAAGGTTTCTAGTTCGAGAAGAGAAGGAAAGGTATTACCTTTGATTTGCGAAACCCAATCCCAAATCTCGTGACGAAGCCGCGACGGCGGAGGAGTCACCGGCTGCTCTAACGAGCTGTTCTACGGCGAGTCTAGATCTTCGCCGTCACTGTTCTTTCTCCACCGCTCCTTCTTGTTCGTCATCCTCAATGTCTTCCGGTGAACTCCCACTCGTCGATTTCGACCTCATCATGCCCTCGTCCGAAAGGGAAGTGAGACGAGGAAGAGAAGACGGGGAAGAGAAGGGATTGAGAATTGGAAGAGTAATCGGAGAGAAATAAAAGCAGAGCAATGAATGAATGAATAAGATTTGGCCAAGTCATCAATTTTAGTGATCGGTCCTCATTGCCTTTCTATTTTTATTTAGTTTTTAATGAATAATGTTTTATATTTTGTAGTTTATGAGTAATTTATTTTTAAATTAACTTAATTTTTTTGTATTTTAAAATTTTTAAAGAATTTATAATGATAGATTTTAATTTTTTTAATGAAAAAATATTTGTTGTATTTTCTTTTTAGATAAAATGATTTTTAATATGTTTTATTTACATTTAATTTGGAAAATATTTTATATCAATGAAGTTATGATAAATTATTTACTTTCATAATGATATGTAATTTTGGAGTTTACAAAAATTTTTAAAACAAAAACTATATAGCAAATGTTGTGTGAAACTAAACTATAGATGAAATACTTAAGAACTTATCATTAGTTTGTAGGGTTTGTAAAATTGTAATTATTTTGCAATGGTTTTGCAATCATTTTGCAATGATTTTGCAATCATTTACAATCATTTAATATTCTTTTCCAATCATTTCCATTTCTCAATTGACAACATAACTTTAACCCTAAACCCTACATCAACATAACCTAAACTATATGACAATGCCCTAAACCCTAAATGAAGAATAAACTCTTATTTTAATTATATCTCAAAAACATAATAGATTTATATTATGTTATCCGTATTAGACAAAAATTCATTGTGTATTCCATTGTAAATTGAAAAATTACAAAAAAAATTATATTCAATACCCTAAACCCTAGACACTAAATCAAACCCTAAACCCTAAATCAAATCGTAAACCCTATACACTAAAAAAAAGGAAATGATTTATAAAATCAAAACCATGAAAATTATACATTGTTACAAACATTCGATACTTAGAATATTCAAGACTTAATTATTCTTTTATTTATAATTTTAAAAAAATTATTTACAGATTAAGAGACAAATTTCAGAGTAACATGCGTTTAAAAAGATTGATAAGACAAAGAAAACTCCGTTTTATTGAATTATCAAAGATAGAACAATTTCAAGTCGAGATATACAATTAAAAAGAAACAAAAGAATCAATTGATGTATTAAGATTAACAATTAAAAGAAAAAAAAAATAACCCAAACCGATTCAATATTTGGGGATTTTTTATATTTGAACTGGATTTGATCTCGGGTCCGGTTTGTGGATCAGATTTCAATTTAGTCAGATTTTAATTCGGTCTGGTATTGGTAAAAGTGGTTTTGAGGTTTAGTTCACAAACCATTCAAATCAACGATTATGGATAAAATATGTTTCAAACTTTCCAATTGGGATATACGTTTTTAACTTTCAAATCAGGTGGATCTAAATCGAAGTCGAAACTTTGTATGGATCATTATGTGATAATTCCGGAGAATAATATTTCGTTTACCCAACTAGAAATGATTATATTTAAAGCAATTATTAGCTTCACCACTATGTAACAACGTGGTTTCACCCCACCCCCCCCGGAAGGATATTTTCGTACAAAGTCGAGATAAACTTTGCATAAATCTACAAGGATATTTCCTTCAAATTAAAGTGCAGGTCGCTGTTTACTGTTGTGTTTCTGAATTCCTTGGCGTTGCAGAGAACGGTGTAAAAATATCCTTCCGAAGACAGTACGAGGTAGATTATCCCAACCCCAAATACATTCATGGACTTGTACGAAAATACAAACTTTGTAGATCAAGATTACTATGAGTTATTGCTCAACGGTTATGTTTCGATATGGTGGGGAATCGATCTGCCCATCGGTTATGTTTCGATATGGTGGGGAATCGATCTGCCCATCGAGAGTACCCTGTTTCAGAATCATGCAGCACAATCAGAGGAAACGAAAACTTTTGTTTTTCGGTTTAGAAAATACAGAAGCTTTCTAGAAGAATGTAAAGTGATTTGAAATGAAAGAGATATTGAAACCGAATCAGTTGTTATGATTTCAAGAAGATCCGCTGCATCTGCCATATCCTGCAATGATAATGGTTATGCAGCAGTCATCTAAGAAGCAATTCTCAACCTACAAAATGAAAATTTGAACAAGAACTGACGAAATTGAGCACAAAACGCATCATACAAGTTGCAGGATTATACCTGGCTCGATGAGGTCAAACTTCTTGCAATGAGGCGAGCCAAACTATCCAAGGAGCTACTGTTGAAGTTGGATTGCTCGAGTAGAGCATTTACTGATGTGAAATCAAAGATCAATGAGCAGATGCTTGCGGCAATCATTACTACCGATGGGTCATTAGTACCATCTGTAACAAAACGAAGAAAGAATATACCTCCCAATCACTCGCACATATGCAAGAAGATCGTTTCCTCTCTTTTCTCCATGTTCCTGTATGAAACAGAATTACCATGAAAAACATTTTCAACACAGAAAGACACAGCAAAGAAGTTTTATGTTCTCCGTTATATACCTTTGCATCTTTCAGTTACATAACATAACACTAATCATATGGCACATGCAATTAAACATGAGGGCATGAGTAAAAATTTAAGCAGGTGTAACACTCTTAGACGCGCCCATATTATAATAGCATTGGCAATTTCCAAACGCTATGAAAAAGTAGCGTCTATAACATTTATTGCGGAGTTTTAAAACGCTATGTTTTAGTGCTATCAATATCTCAATTTCCTGTAGTGCCTCTCTAACTCTGAGTGTCAATCTCTCTTACTCTTATTCTCGATTCCTCTCACTCTCAGTCTCGATCTGCGATTCCTCGTCATCTTCATCGTTGTAAATCGAATTGGTGTGGTCGAATTTGACATTGAAGGTGAAATTGTGTTTGGGTTTTCGTTATTTGTATAGATTAAGGTTATTAAGGTGAAATTTACATGCATGTTGGGTATTAATCCCTCGATTATTTTGCTCTTTTGTAGGAAGAGCTCGGTGATGCTTCAGTTAAAAAGGTATCTGATAGTGTGGATTTTAGTTTCAATTTGGGATTTCGTTTTTTATATTTTGGTGAATATAATCGATTTCTTCATTGTGGTCGATTTTACTTTACACATATGTTCAGTTTTAATTGAGTTGTTGTATTTTGTCAATTTCTTTTTACAGATTGGTGTTTCCTATTCTTCAAGGATTGTAGCTTCTTGTTGCTGCGGATTGTCTACTTGCTTCAAAAAAGTGAGTTCATTAGTTATATATGTTGTTGTCTGGGGTTTTGTTTTAGATGTGGTATATCTAGCGAGTTCATTCAATCTTTTTATTCTCTTATGTGTTATACATATTGAATGTATTATCTATGAAGTTCTTGTCTCATATGTATGTGGTCATGGAGATGTGGTGTTGTTGTTGGACTAAGTCTTGGGTTTGGCTTCCAAGTTATGGAGTTGTATGTTATTTTCATTATTTTCTTTATTACAAATATGTTTTAGAATTGTATTGAACTTTCAAATGTTTATTAACATACAAGGCTAGCCTTGAGTATCAGCAAGGAGCAAGTACTTTTGTGTATGCATCAACACAGAGTTTGGATAATCTTGAAGACATGTTCTGTCCCTGCATTGTTTGCCGCAATTTGTGCCACCAACCTATAGCCACAATATTGGATCATCTAGTTATTAGGGGTATGGATAAGAAGTACAAGAGGTATACATGTGTGAGTAAGCATGGGGAGTAAAGGAATGATAAGACAATTGATAATCCCAATTTTGAATTTAAAGCTTTTGACTTGATTAGAACAGCTTTTTTTTAGGGTGAACGGAAGCAAAGTCTGGAAACCACGATGAAGATCAGCCTGAGGATGTTGAAAGTAAAGAAGAGTATGAGTTTAGTAAGAAGCTAAAGGATGTTGAAACTCCACTGTACTCGAGTTGTCGTAACTACACTAAAGTGTCTGCAATTATGGGGCTTTACCGTATAAAAGTGAAGAGTGGGATGTCAGAGAACTACTTTGATCAGCATCTGACTCTAGTTCATGACATGCTGCATGGAGATAATGTTCTTCCAACATCGTCAGACGAGATGAAGAAATACTTGAAGATTTTTTGGGTTTGGGTATGATGTTATTCATGCCTGCAAGAATGATTGTATCCTTTACCGGAAGCAATATGAGGATATGGAAAGCTGCCCAAGATGTAGTGCTTCAAGATGGAAAAGGGATAAGCACACATGTGAGGAAAAGAAGGGGATTCCAACTAAGGTACTTAGGTATTTCCCGTTCAAGGACATATTCAAGCGGATATTTAGATCAAAAAGGATGGCTGAGGATTTTCAATGGCATTTCAATAATGCTAGTTAAGATGGTACAATGCGGCACCCGGTGGACTCATTAACTTGGGCTCAAGTTAATGCTAAATGGCCTCAGTTTGCTGCTGAACCGAGAAACCTTCGGCTCGGTCTTTCTACGGATGGGATGAATCCTTTCCATATTCAGAACACCAAGTACAGTGTTAGAGGTGAGTTTAGCACTCCCCGGTTTAGCCCGGTTTGAACCGAGACCGGTTCGATCGATTCCGATTTACGACGGTTCGGACCCGGGAAAGAAGGCCTATGATCGCGGAACCGAACTTTGGGCCCGAAGTAATACCCATCTCGTCATGACGCCGACGTCCGAAGCCCAAAAGGGGGCCCAACTCATCGCGACCGAGACCGACCTCCGAGGTTCGCGGAACATTTCCTTATCTCGGAGGGATTTCGGGAAATTTTCCTTTTCCTGAAACTAGGAAAAGGAAGGTTTCTTGTTCGAAACCGACTTCAAATCTTATAAATAAGGAGGCCCTCGTCTCATTCTCATTCATTCACAACAATCACAAGCAAGAGACAAAAAGGAGATCGAGAGCTCAAATTCACTTGTTCTTTTTTCCTTAGTTTCAGAGTTATCTTTCCGACTTGCGATCTTGTACTTTGGCGAGCTCAAATCAATAAAACGAGATTCTGATTATAAGTTTACTGTTTTACCCCTTGTGTGATTTTCATAATCAACAATTGGCGCCGTATGTGGGGATCGAACCCAGGGCCACGGGATTAAAAGTCACTTGTTCTTATTTCCTTAGTTTTTATCTTTCCGACTTGCGATCTTGTACTTTGCCAAGCTAAAATCAATAAAACAAGATTCTGATTATAAATTTACTGTTTTACCCCTTGTATGATTTTCATAATCAACAATTGGCGCCGTCTGTGGGGATCAAACCCACGGCGGAATCATGAAGATGGCTAAATTTTTGGTCCTGGAAAAACCTTGGGGTTGGTAGCGGGCTGCTGCTCATAATTACGTCTGCGCGTAGTAACGTTGGAGGTTTCTGGTTTCCCGATACTTGGTTGGGGAATGCTTTCAACCGGGATTGTTCGTTTAAGGTGAGGGTCCGAGCTGGAAGCTAAAGCGGCGTGCGCGTCGGCTAGGGCGTTTTCTCCTCGTGGGATTTTGGTAAGGTCGAAGGATTCGAACTCGGTGGCGAGCTCCTTTACGAGCCTTAGGTATGCATTCATTCGTTCATTTTTTGCATCGTACTCTCCGCTATATTGGCTTGCGACAAGCTGGGAATCGCAATATGCGTGTATGCGAGTTGCTCCAATGGCCTTATCCAAGCGTAGTCCGGTGAGTAATGCTTTGTACTCGGCTTCATTGTTTGATGCGTTGAACTCCAGTCGGAATGATTGTTCCAAGATTTCTCCAGTTGGGGATTGAAGGCAGATGCCCACTCCCGACCCGCGATGGGATGATGAGCCGTCTACGTGAAGAATCCATTGTTCGGAGGCCGTGATGTCGGTGTTGATGAACTCTTGCGGCAGTTCGATGAGGAAGTCGGCTAGCACTTGGGATTTAATACTTGTCCGGTTCTTATAGTCGATGTCGTACTCACTTAGTTCGATTGCCCATTTGGCGAGTCTGCCAGATTGGCTAGGACTGTGTAAGATTGTTCGTAGGGGTTGATTGGTAAGGACGGTAATCGAATGTGATTGGAAGTACGGACGAAGCTTCCGAGCTGCGGTAACAACTGCGAGGGCGAGTTTTTCGAGCGGGTATCGAGTCTCTGATCCGTCTAATGAGTTGCTGATGTAGAAAATAGGTTTCGGTTCACCTCGGTCTTCCCGAACGAGGACACCGCTGACTGCCTAGGTGGAAACCGCGATGTAGAGGTAAAGAGTTTCACCGTCTTCAGGCTTAGCCAAGATCGGGGGAGTTGACAGGTACTCTTTAAGCTGCTTGAATGTTTCCTCGCATTTATCGTCCCATTCCAGATGCTTGTTTTCTCGAAGTAGTTAATAGAAAGGCAGGCACTTATCGGTTGATCGTGAGATGAATCGGTTGAGAGCGGCGATACGGCCGGTCAACCGCTGAACTTCTCGTTTTGTTGTTGGGGATGGAAGGTCGAGGATTGCCGAGATCTGCTTGGGGTTGGCCTCGATCCCTCTTTGAGTTACGATATAACCGAGGAACTCTCCGGATGTTACTCTGAATGTGCATTTGGTGGGATTAAGCTTCATGCCGTACTCATTAAGGTTGTTGAAGCAGGTGTTGAGATGGTCGATGTGGTATTTGGCGATAAGAGACTTAACGAGCATGTCGTCGATGTAAACTTCCATAGTTTTCCCGCGCTGGCTTACGAATATGCGATTCACGAGTCTTTGATAAGTTGCTCCGGCATTCTTTAGACCGAATGACATGACTTTGTAGCAATAGATGCCGCGGTCGGTGATGAAGGATGTCTTCTCTCGATCGTTGGGGTGCATGAGTATTTGGTTGTAGCCCGAAAAGGCATCCATGAAGGATAGTTGTTCGTTTCCGGCCGTGGCTTCGACCAGTCTGTCGATATGTGGAAGTGGGAAGCTGTCTTTTGTGCAAGCTTTATTGAGGTCGGTGAAGTCAACACAAATTCTTCATTTTCCGTTCTTCTTTTTCACGACCACCGGATTAGCCAGCCACTCTGGATACCTAACCTCCGTGATTGATCTTGCGTTGAGTAACCTTTCGACTTCGTCATTAACGGCCTAGGCTTTCTCTAGACCGAGCTTGCGCCGTTTTTGTTTGATTGGTTTGAAGGTCGGATCGATATTGAGTTCGTGACTTGTGACTTTTGGGTTGATTCCGGGCATATCTTTGATCGACCAAGCAAATGTTGAGACGTTCCTTTTGAGGAAACGGATTAGATCGTTCTTGATTTCTTCATCTCGTTTGGCTTTTATGCCCACACATCTTTCGGGGTTGAGCTCGTCGATGTTGACTTGAACGATTGTCTCCCGTCTAGGCCGGTCGGGATCTGTATTATGGCTTAGTGGATCGGTTGAAGTTTTGCTTGTGCTGATGACACATGTTCGGGATGCCGTTCTTAATTTACATTCGTTGATGTAGCATGTTTGGGACATCACTTGATCGCCTTTGAGGGTAAAGACTCCGGATGGTGTCGGGAATTTCAGACACTGATGGTAAGTCGAGAAGACGGCCTTCATTGCATATATCCAGGGTGTTCCGAGTATGACGTTATAGATCGCAGGTTTTTCTAGGACCAAAAATTTAGCCGTCTTCATGATTCCGCCGACGTAGATATGTAGCTTGACTGTTCCTGCGGTCATGGTTTGCTCTCCTGAGAACCCGATGAGTGGCTCGATGTTTGGTTTGATTTGGAATCTGAGAAATACATGTTTCGTAATGTTTCTCTAAATATCACGTTTATTGAGCTGCCGCTATCGACCAGTATTCGCCCGACGGCAACGTCTCCGATGAGTAGGTCTCCGATAAAGCGGCTTCATGATCAATTGTGCAGTGAGACACTGTTGCTTTGAATCGATTCATGAAGTCTGATATATCATGGTTTTTACCCTGTTTAAGCCATGATATAAGTCCGTTTTATAGAGTATTTCTACTATTTTGTAGTGTTTTAAAGTCTTTTACAGGTTTTAGCACGTTTGGAGCATAATTGGAGATATTGGAGCTTTCTGGAGCATTTTGGAGCAAAGCAGAAGTTCGTGTAGCTGAGTACCCGATTTGAAGCCCCAATATCGATCGATACTAACTAGTATCGGTCGATACTCGCTGAAGCAGACACGAGTCGCGACTTTAAATGAAGAGTTGAAGAATTGCAAAATTGCCCAGAAGACTTTATTATTTACAATTTAGCCCAAAACGTGTTTTATGATTATAATTATGTTTTTCAGCCACTTTTGTTGGCTAAGCTTTATTTTACTTTAGTTTTCTGTGAGAGAGCTTTGGAGGGAGACAAGTCTGAAACTCTGTTCGCCTGAGAGAAAATTGCAAAATTGCTCGCTTTTGAGAAGATGGTCAGGAGGATTCCCCACACTATATCTTTTGAAGAAGCTTTGAAAACCGTCCTTTGGAGTGTTACTTCCGAAATTGCAGAGAAACTGAGGAAGAGATCAAGTCACTCTTTATCAAAGCCAGAAGTACACCACCTCCGATGAAACAGCTGATTAAGAGGGAAGACCCAAGAATATTCTCAGTTCCATGCTCTATCTCTGGAATTAAATTCAAAGAGTCTGTCGTTGACTCGGGGGCTAGCGTCAATGTCATGTCAAGGGCAATTGCAAAGAGATTGGAAGCTGATATTCGATCTCCCAAGACATCTCTCACATTCGCGAACTGTTCCACCTCACTTCCATACGGTACAATCCCTGATTTGATGGTTGAAGTAGGAGATTGTCTGATTCCTACTGATTTTCAGTTTGTGGAGATGAGTGCAAAATCTAGTACGCAGTTAATTCTTGGAAGACCGTTTATGGCTACGGTTGGTGCCATTATGGACACACCCAGCAAGAGAATCTCGTTCTCATACATTGACAAGGGGGTGTACTACAAAGCCATTCCTACTAGAGGAACTACCACGCATGTCTCTTGCATCGCTATTGTCACATGAGAGACGTTGGTAGCTGATCCTTTGGAAGAACCTTCTGACGTGCCAACTGTCATGGACATTCTAGATAGTCCTTCTATCATTACCAAGAAAGACGTCAAAACAGCTAAGGCAAAGAAGAAGGTAAAGAGCAAAGGAGTAAAAGGTGCTCCCTCTATGACTTTAATCCCTCAGAAGTGTGATGGGGACTCGATTGAGTACAAGGTGAAGTGCAAAGGAACCTCAAAACCATTCTCCAAGGCTAGAGTCATTCTTACTCCGGAGCTGAAAGAGAAAGGAAAAGAGGTTATAGAGAGCATGTTGAGTAGAACTCTGAGTCTGCAAGTGTCTAATTGTAGAACTTGCATGGGAGTGAGTTCTCAACCTCGCTCTGACTAATCACCTGAGCAAAGTCAAGCAGTGGCGTAAAACAAGCGCTTGGTGGGAGGCAACCCACTGGTAAGTCTGTATATAAGTCTTTTGTTTTTGTTTTTGTTTTTGTTTTTGGTTTTATGTTTTGTGTCTTGTGTTTTGCGTGAATTAGTTACAGAGGATCGGGATCGACCGATACCACCTGGTATCGATCGACACCACATGCATCAATGACGATGAGAAGAAGTTTATGTGTCGGCCTAAGCCTGGTATCGCTCGATACCAGTGCTGTGTGTCGGTCGACACCCCTACCCCAATTCGGTAACTTCTCTGATTTTCACGTTTCAACTCGACTGTTATGTTTCTTTTACTGAATCTAGACTAGATAACACTGGGGACAATGTTGTTCAAGTCTGGGGGAGGTAGTTGCTGACAACGTTTTTGTTTTTCTTAGAGTCAGTCGTTTTT
>PKMM01048585.1:0-11038 GCA_002933915.1 Eutrema heterophyllum | reverse complement strand
ATCATAAAATTATGTTGCAGGGAAACATCGAACGCTTGAACACCATTTTTCCACAACATTCTCAACTAATAAATTAATGGCTGCAAGAAAATATCGAGAGATCTCTTAGGATGCTCTGGACCGGGGACGAGGATTGTGAGGAACAAAAACTCTCGCTTCATGCACAAATTTAGCGGCAAGTTGTAAGGTGTGACGATTACTGGCCATAATGAATATTTTCTCCCATGTTTTCCAAAAGGGTTGAATCCATCCGTAGATAACCCAAGGTATACGTTCCTTGGCTCACACGCAAAACTAGGATAAACCTCTTGAAAATGTTTCCATGGTTTTGCATCTGAGGGATGCACAATCTCTCCATCTGAGTTATGTTTTGCATGCCATCTCATAGGCCTTGCCGTGTGCTCAGATTGATATAACCTCTTCAACCTATCTGCTAGGGGCAAATACCACATCCGTTTATGTGGAACAAGTACTATGCCACTTGTATCCTAATACCGAGGTTTGTGACAAAAGCGACACTTCAACCGGTTTTCGTTCTTTCTCCAGTAGATCATATAGTTGTCGATGCACACATTTATCATCTCATACGGTAATCCAAGACCAGCTACAAGCTTCTGAATCTCGTAGTATGAAGCCGGTGAAATATTATCTTCAGGTAACATATCTCTCACAAAATCAGCTATCGCATCAACACAATCCTCGGCCAAGTTGAAATCCTTCTTCATAGTCATCAACCTGCTGGCAGTTGATAGAGGCGATATTCCATCTCTACATCCTTTGTATAATGGCTGCTTAGTCGCACCTAGCATATCAAAAAACTTCCGCGCTTATAAATTTGGTTCCTCTATCCTGTTACCATCCTCAACATGACATGATGCTATGTTTTCACGAAACGCATCATTCACCATGTGACTGTAATTTGCGTTTACATCTACTTCCGGGTTGGTTCCTCTAACCTAGTACCCGAAGTACTACCAAACCTATCAGATGTGCTACCATAATTACCATAATATTGCACCATTGAATCAGTTTCTCCGTGGGTATACCAAATCTTGTAACCAAGCATAAATTCAGTCCTATATAAATGCTTCCTTACTTCCCTACAAAGACTAATCTATGATTCCGACATTTAGTACAAGGACAATACATATTACCGCATTCCGATGTCATGCTATTGTTTGACGCAAAGTTCATGAACTCCTCCACACCTTGTGCAAACTCATCCGTCAATTCCCCCGTTGCGGGATCACGCGGAGGTTTGTCCATCCACGATCGAAAATAAGACATTGTGTAATTTTTTTTTGCTTTGTGTTTGTTGTGAATGAGGGGAGAAGTATTTATAGGGAAATGTTTGTTTGTTCTCTGCAACTATACACATGAATCTCCAAAAGACCAAAGACAGGAATTAAACATTGGAACAACTTGGGAACAAGGACGACATGTGAAAATTAAAAGAGGCAATGAATGTTTACAAAGCACAGGTCTTGTAAAACAACTGAATCCAGCGGAAACGTATAAATATCTTACAAACAAAGCAAGGAACGTATATACAAGAGGAGAACTATTTACAAAGCAAGTATATATATATATATATATATTTCCGTTAGAAATTACCCTCGATTTCCGACGGCTAATAATCGGTCGGAAAATTCCGACCGATTTCCGAGGGAATATAGGTTCGTGAATATTCCCTCATAAATCCGTCAGAATATTCTGACTTATTTCCGATGGAATTGAATCCGTCGGAATATTCCGACCGATTTCCGAGGGAATAAATCTGCGGAATTCCCTCGATCTGTCCTCGGTATTCCGTCGGAAATGCCGTCGGAAATGCGCGTGTTTTCTTGTAGTGTTAGTGATTGAGACTTTATCCCATTGGATTGATCCCTAAATACTACAACCTTGGAGTATTGGGGTAATTGATTTGGATACACAAAATTATCCCATATCATCGAGCTGAGTGAAAATGGGATTACTCACCCACCTTATATCAGACAAAGCTTGTGTGCGGTTACTCAAGCAGAAAAACAATGAACAAACGAGGGCACGACCAGCAGAAAGGGAAGTGATCAACGTCGTCATAACTAGCATGGACGAGGACATCAAACCAAATCACTTGCAGCTAGAAGAGGTACCAGTAACAGGTCTTCGGGATGAATGAACGAAAATATAATTTTCGAGTCATCTTCATCATGTACCGCGAACAAAGAGTGAGATCAGCCGAAAGCGAATGAGCCAGGGCAAGCGATGGTTGGTGGCAAGGAAAGCACCCAAACGAGGATCCAGCCGAGAAATTACCTTCGCCTCTCCAACAACAGACGAGGCAAGCACGTAGCACTGCGAACCTCTCATTCTCGAGCTAGACATATCTAATTTCCTGGTCAAAGGCTTATTAGTACGAGACCTAAACTTTGTATAGATATGGTGCTATATGAAAGTTCTTATGAGGAAATAGATCCTCAGCCAGTTCATTTTTGTTATTTTTGGAATATTTTAGTATATTGAATTGAATCTTTTCCAAAAACCGATTTTAGTTTATAATATATTAGATGTATTATAATTTTAAAATTGAAGATTCAAAAGTATTTTAGATTTTAATTTAAATTAGTTTTAACTATATAGTAAAATTATGTTTTTTCTTCAAATAGTTTATTTTTTTTCTTATTCATTTTGTAAGATTTTTTTATCATTTTATTATACGGTTAAAATTATTTTAAATAAGAGAAAATATTCTAGTTTATAGAAAGAAAATAATTGTGTAGGATGTTGGAAAATTCAGATATATGGTAGGATATGTATTTATTTATAATTAATCTTTTTGACAATTAATTTTTTTTGTAGCTCAATCCATTACTCCTTATATTGTAGGATATGCATTTATTATCAGAGATATCAGAATATCAATGGCATTAACAATTTTTAATATATGTTTTTCAAATTTACACATGTTATAGCCTTATAGGTCCTTTTCTAGGCGGCTGGGGACCGCGGCGATTTGTGCATGTGTGGTGAAAAAAATTGGTCAACCAATTTTTTCCGATTTCAACGTTTTTTAACAAAATTGGTGACTTTTTAAAAAAAAATCAGCCCAATTTTTAAAAAAACATCAGCCCAATTTTTTTAAAAAGATCGGCCCAATTGGCCCAATTCAACCAATTCGGCGATTTATTGAGTGATTTGGAAGAGAAATCAAAACTTGTATTTGTAATGCAATTTCTGCTCCTAGTTTTCTCAAGATTTCCGATGTGGGACTTCTTGTACTTATAAAAAAAATGTGTGGGCTTTCAATGATTTGTTTACATTAAAATTTTTGTGGACTTTCAATGATTTGTTTACATTAAAATTTTTGTGGGCTTTAAATTTATATTAAAGAAAATATCATAGGTCTATTTATAACATATTAATAATGAAAAATATTAAAATATTAAAATATTAAAATAAATAAATAAAATAATTAAAAACTAATCACTGATTAATCTTCGATTTTTGGGCTAGGCGTTAGGCGGAATCCGACAGCCACATCGCAATTTTGAACATTGCTTAAATGCACAAATGATTTCAGGTCAAATTATATTGATAGTGGGTCATAATTGATATGCGGATCCCAATATAACTGATCCAAAATTTGACACGCGGATCTTCTATAACCTGACCCAACTAAAATCTGCGGGTTATTTCCGGGTCAAAAATTGATAATTCTACCTTTAATGACTTTTTTTTGTTTGCTCATTAACATACTTTTCTCTAATGACATTTCATATAATATTTTTTTTTGATGACTAACATTTCATATAATATAACACATGACTTAAGATTATATTCTAAATGTACTTCTCTTTATATATTATAAAGATAAAATGAGGTGGGCACCTATGTATAATTTTATATATGAACTCGTAATTTATATTTGATTGTATGTTAAAATTGTTTGACTGGTTTTTATCTTACTTTTTAACTCCTAACAGACATAAACAAACAATTTTTTTTATTTTTTTAGTTTTGTTATTTTTCAAACGGCTACTTAACGGCTAATGAACAGTTTTTTTCAAAAATATGATTACATTTATCTTTCATTCATTCGTTTCACTCAAACATTTCATCTTCTATCAAAATCTTCTTCAAGAAAATCATTTGTTTTATAAGCAAGATGGTTCATCCGTTTTTAGTTTTTGTAATAGGTTATATACTTGTTGCTTTTTATAGTCAACTTGTTAGAGAATTTTCTTTTGAAGAATATGTCATGATTTTTTTTTTTTTTTTTTTTTTTACATTTGTATTTCTTGTAACCTCATTGTTTGTTCCAGCGCCTCGCATATTTTTGATTAAATCATGTCTCTAATACTATTTTTGTTATTTCATTTTGTAAATTCAATGTTCAAAAAATCCCTAGTCGGTAGCTAGGCACTTAATAGGGGACTAGCGCCTAGGCGGATTAATCGGAGCCTAGGCGGAACCTAGGCGTTAACGAATTATTTTATTATTTATTATATATTTTATATTTATATTAGATGTTTTATAAGTTTACTGTGCTTTATTTAAAAATTACGTTGGTGAAATAGTTGAAAATAAAATAGTGAATTAACACGACAAAAATATATTGAACAAACATATATAAAAACATAATTTGAAACTTGATAAGAGTACGAATAAACTAAACGAAAAGGAAAAATCAAAATAAGAGGGAAAAAGTGGAAATAAAGAAGTAGAATGACGATTCATAGTTCACGAAGGAAGAAACAAAGTTGTGGTAAAATGATATAATTAAATTACCCTAACCCATTTTGATGTTTCAATTTTTGTTTCATTTACTAAAACGGCATATTTTTTTAAAACACAAAAAATAATAAAAAAATAAACCAGATACTAAACCGGCGCCTAGACCGATTTGAATCGATTTAAGCCGATTTGAACCGATTTCGGCCGCCTAAACTGGGATTCCGATTTATCTCACCGATTTTAGTAAAATCATTTCGGTTATGACCGATTTGGCGTATAGTCGGGCGCCGAGGCCCGGGGTAGGCCGATTTTTAGAACATTGGTAAATTCAATGACAAACATTGAGAAGCTCTAATTCACGGCTCTAGACATCATTGGTGCTTATTACCTATCTTGGACTACCAACGTCGAACTTCATATGAAATCACTAGATTTATCGAAAACCATCAAAGAGAAAAATACGTCACCTGCCCAAAAGGGCGAAATCAGTGATCTTCCTTAGAAAACACCTAGATGAAAGTTACATATATGACTACACACGCATGAGGGATCCTAAAGAGCTATGTAAGTCTTTTAAGGATTGACTTGCTCGGGATGAGTGGCACAACATCCGCTGCGTTAGGAATTATGGCCACCTTGAGGTATTTTGGTGAAACCATAACGGAACCTCAAATTCTTGAGAAAACAAATATATTCCACAAAAATCACATAACCTTGCAGCAACAACATAGGTTGCGTAGGTATACCAAATTTTCAGATTTGAATGTGGCGCTCCTAATAGCGGAAAAGAATAACGAGCTCCTCATCAAGAATCACATGACTCAACTTGCCTGGTCTAAAGTGTTTCCTAAAGCGAAAGCATTGGATGTTAAAAATCCGGAAAGAGAAAACAAGGTCTCAGGGTCATGGCCGTCAAAATAATCGTGAACTTGAGAGAAATTGCAACCCAAAGAACAAAAGTCATTCCAATGGACCCGTTCTGAACAACATCTGAAGGGAAAAGACTATGAATGATGTACCTCCCAAAAGCGAGAGGATGCTTGTTTCAGATGAGGTACCAAGGAACATTGGTTCTGAGTATGTCGTGCTCATGCGCATCTTTGTGTGCACTCCAAAGAATCCGCCAAAGAAAAAGGAAATGAAGCAAACCTCACAGAACAATTTGAGACGCACCTCGATGCCCCAAATTTGCAAATGATTTTGATGACACCACCCCTATTGAAGTCTGAACTGTCCATCCTGTGACTCTTAAAATAGTGTGTGATATTTGCTTATTAATGTATAATTATTGTATGATATTTGTTTTATGAATAAAATTATCTTATTTTTATTAATTGTTTTTGTTTATCTAAAAAACGGATTACAATACAAATAGAACATCATCCAAGATAAATGCTAGAGATATTTGTATACCAGATAGTGACACACACTATTCTGAGATATAAAACATACTTTTCAGATTTAAAACCGACAAAATTATTTTCAACACAATATCGGTTCCCGCAGACTTGATTGAAGGGACTGGTAAAACCAATTTTGCAGTATCGAATGGGACAAATTTCTTGGTAAATACTGTATTATTTTCTCTGAATTCTAAAAGAAATTCATTGATTTTTAAAGATATATACCCTCAAGGATTTGATACTAAGTTTACGCTTGAGGATGGAAAGAAGTACATGTATATAACTTCCAAAAAATTGAGAAAAGGCATGTATTGGAAAAGTTACCAAAACTTCTTTCTGATTGGCATCATACAAACATAAATGAGACATAATGATATCTTGTGATAAAAAAAAATCCTGATGATTTCACACTATTGCATGATGGCCTTGGTCATCCTGGCACCACTATGATATGAAAAGTCATAAAGAACTCTCATGGAAAAGTTATTAAAATAAACACATTGAAAAACAGTTTCTTTGTTTTATGCCTCACTAGGATCGCCTCTGAGTTCACATCGGATCACGCGAAGCCTCACGAAGGCACGTAGGAACTGGCATAATACCAAGTTTGTCCCATCTTGCAGCAGGAGACTCCATGAGCCCGATCCTCTCTTCTAGCACTCTCATATGGCGGTTCAGTTTATCCCTTTTCCTCCGGATCTCTTTGTGGAGCCGAACCAAGTCTATGTACTCTGAGATGAGCTGACAAGATACACTGTCTGCATCACAGAGTAGTCCAAAGGTAATATTTTATAAACAAAAATACGCAGATACTAACCTTCTCGCATAAGTCGAGAGCCTATACGAAGTCCGACAGGTTTAGATCCATCAAAAGGGAAAAGGGTGAAAATCTCAAGCCGGAATGGACTTATCTTTCTCCAGACGGATGGCCACCTCTCTCAACGATTGGGCACAAGTTAACCGAAGGAGGGTCGGCACATACATAGTTTGAATCCACATACCCAGAAGATTCCATTAGCAATGTTCGATGGGGAGTGGACTCGAACAAGAGCATACAAGAGTTTAAATAGGTGAGGGAAGCTCAGCAAATCCTTGAACAGATAATCTGGCCAAATCTACGGGATTCTCTTAAATCAGAAAGTCAGATTTCACAGTATATTCACGAAATGGCAACTAAAAGTTTGTTTTGAAAAATCAAATCCTCCCAAGGATGCGTATTAACTACATGATTAGATGGAGATTCCGTGAAACCGAGCACCTCGGTTAGGAACCCGGAAACTAAAAGGGGAAGGTCGAGAAAAACACCCCACCCTACATTACAGTAAAAGGACAAGCGGGTATTCAAAATCCTCGACTGGAACCATGAAGTAAAAGGGGGAACACCGGGTGTCTTGTGTCAAAAGGATATACCATTAAAATTTCCATAAAAACACGTACAATGTCAGCGCAACATACCAACAAAAATTAATAGAAAATATTTCTAGCAATGAACCCCTTCTCCTTGGGGCTTTCACTCCGTGTGCTTGATCAAAAGACTGCATGTACAAAAGAAAGGACCGCTACATCATGAAGAAGGATGGTTGTTCGAGTCTAATTAAAGCATCTAAATCACTCTGAATGAAGTCATTCCCTCTCTGGAAGCTTCTTAAAACCCTCTTGAGCAGACCCTCTTCCTTGACGATCCTAGTCTATGACCGCTGTAAACTCGATTGATGATGGGATAGGAGGGAGTCAGTCTTAATCGAAGCAGCTTGAAGGGAATCTTGGAGCCTTTTAAGTTCGGACTCAGAGGCCTTAATCCTCTTATCAGCAGCCTCTTTATCCTCGCGAAGCCGCTTAACGAGCTCGTCCTGCTCAGAATGTGGGACAAAGTCTTCGTTCCAGCTGCTGAAATCGGTTTCAGATTCGTAGAGGAACTCCGTAGCGCCCAAACAAACATGTGGAAAGTCAAGTGAGAAATCAGATCTGCATAGTCGGTAAAGAACAGATGCATAGACTAACCTCATTAAAGCAGTCTGATGTGGCAAGATACCGCTCGAGCCCTTCGTTCGAGAGGCTCGCCAAGTCCAGGGCCTCCAAATCAATAGCGCTGAACTGGCTCATCACTTTAGCAGTGGATTCTAAATCTCAAGGAAGGTTAGAACAAAAGTGGTACCGTTCATTCGAAGAAACGAGCGGTAAATTTGTATCATCCAGAGTTGAGGTCTCGACTAAGTCGCGAGCAACATGAGGAATGGCCAATAAAGTGCTCTCACCTTACGGGGAAGAAGCGGCTATACTCTTGCCAACATCCCTCAACAGAATACCGCCACCTCGATGGGGAGGAGGAGCTGACGTAGTCGCTTCCTCGATTTCATCGTTTGTAGGAGCGTTCTCTTTGAGGAACCAGAGTGCCAGTCATTGTATTTGGAATTTGGGGAGAACGAGTTGATTTACCTGTAGGAGAGGGAACTGAGGAGACCTCACCTCGACCCTCCTCGTTCGATGTGGCGTCCTCGCAACCTGGAGAAGTAGGAACCGAGGTATCGTCTTGTTCATCTGACGGCGGTGACCCCGTTCCAGCTGAAGAAACCGCCTGAGAATATGAAGGGGCAATCTCTAAAGAAATTTTATTTTCACCAAGCGCATCGGAGTGCGCTTCGAAGTGGCACCTCGTTTGATCTACGAAGTTACAGAAACTTCAGAAGGGGCTTTCCGCTTATGAATACCGGCTGAAGAAGAACTTCGCCTCGTTCCTAAAATCAGCAAGAATTAAGTCAGAAGATTGGGAAGGTCAACATAGGAGTTTTCCTTTCATTCTGGCCTGAGCGAGTCACTAACCTTTTAGGGAAGCAGAACGTTGTCTTCAGTAGGGTTGCTGCTCTTTAGGGGGAGTATATGCGATAAAAGACTCAATTATACGCAAGTAGGAAGGTGAAAGAACATGAAAAATTAAAACCTACCGATCAAGACAGAATGCTGACCCATCCCTTCGATGAGGGACAAAATCTCAGGTCTCTAGTGGCATTGCTTCGCAACAAGGAAACCAAGTAGATTCCGGAAGCGCTCAGTCGGATCCAGCGATTAGCTTTTGGCTATTAAGGATCATATCAAATTCAGTGTCGTTCTGAAATAGAAAGGGGAAAAGAAGATCAAAAGGAATTTGAACCTTTGCTTTGGATCCATTTCGACGGAAGCGACGCGTCATAAGCAATCAACGTTGGGCTTATTTTGAAAAAGAAATAAGGAAGAGTCCAGTCGGTGTCTTTCGAATGAAGACCATCGATAACCCAGTGATATATCATGGTTTTTACACGTTTTTGACCATGCATAAATCCTTTTTATTGAGTATTTCTAGTGTTTTTGGAGTCTTTTAGAGTCTTTTCAGGTTTTGGCACGTTTGGAGCATAATTGGAGATATTGAAGCATTCTGGAGCTTTTTGGAGCAAAGCAGAGATCATGCAGCTGAGAAGGTCGATTTGGAGCCCGAGTATCGACCGATACCACTTATGGTATCAATCGATACCGACTGCAGAGAAACAGGAGTCGCGACTTTTCTGAAGTTTGAAGAAACTGCTTCTTGGTCCAAAACACTTTAATAATTACAATAAGCCCCAAAACGTGTTTTATGATTATAATTAGGTTTTTCAGCCACTTTTGTTGGCGACGCTTTATTCTATTCTGGTTTTTTTATCGAGAGAGCTTTTGAGGGAGACAAGTCTGAACTTTGTTCGTCAGAGAGAAGATTTCGAACCCCTTTGTTTTACTCTATTCTTATTTTATCTATTGAAGTATTATTCAGTCATGTTGCTTTCTTTAATCTCCATGTCTGTTAGGCTTAGGGTTCTCATAAGGTTTTCTCTGAATGTTAGATAGATCGATTTATTATGATTCATAATCAATTAAGTTCTTCACCATAGGTTGTTCTTAGTGCTAATTCTAGCTTGATCACCTAGAACTTAGATCTTAGGTTAATCAATTAGACACGAAAGTGTGATTGGAAACCTGGCAGAACCTAGGGTGAGCAAAATAACTATTTGCAAAGAAATTTGGTTTAGTTGTTTTGTGAACATATCAAACATGAACTCTAAAGTTGGTTTAGATCTTTAAGATTTGCAAAGAAATTTGGAATTCTAGGATTTATACTTAGATAATTCTCGCAACGAAAGTTGGTTGATTATAACTTAGTGATTTGAGTTCAAGAACCGTGCTTAATCTGAATCCTGATTTATTGTTTTGTCTGCATTCTCTGATTTCCTGAGAAATACCCTGAACCTATATTTCCTCCATTGAATTTCGTTCATTGTTCTTTGTTAAATTGATTGACATAGGTTAATTCAAATCTTGTAATCTATTGAGTGATATCTTGAGTCTTTGTGGTTCGACCCCTAACTTACTACAACTACTGCTTTAGTACTTTATGGTATTACATTTGAGCATATCAAATTTTGGCGCCGTTGCCAGGGACTCTAATTTCACCATCAGATTTTAGCCAAGAATTTCGACTAAGTCCGACGGTATAGATCGATACTGCCTAGTATCGGTCGACACTCGCCGTTTTAGTTACTTACGTCTCTTGACTTTTGTGTTTCAGGTGTATGCCTAATCGCGAAACCATGAGAAACAAGAGCACACAGTTGACTAATCTGTCCAACAAGGAGCTAGCTGACTTAGAGCGCACGATCAGGAAGCAGAAGAAACAAGCAGAGATGAACAATCAAGTTGAGTTGAATCGTGACGAGGCTGGAGCCTTGAGGGACCAGGGTGGTAATTTGTGCAATGAGGCTGGACAGCGACTTGATGGAGAGAGAAACATCATAATCCCTCCAGTGGCTGTCGATGAGATTGCCGCGCAGGCTGCGCGCAACAACGAGGTGAATCATGGGAATGCTGTGGTTAATCGTGCTAGGACACTTGGAGAGTACAACAGACCATATCAG
>PKMM01048365.1:16875-30603 GCA_002933915.1 Eutrema heterophyllum | reverse complement strand
CAAAACAAAGAGTATCAAAGAATTACATATATAAAACACAAAATTCCCAAATTTCGCCACCTTCAGCTTATTTTTCTCTTAGTTTGGGGTTTGTTGTTCTTTGTATTTTGAAGTATTTTCAGTATTTCCAGTTGTTGTTAATTTGGGATAGTTTCTAGTCAAACCAAAACATAGTTGTTCATAGTTTCTCTAGTATCACAGATCATTACAAAGAAACAGATGATACACATAAAGTTGATTCATTCTTAATAATACAGAGATCCATATAATGATGCCCAAGCCGAAAAATAGTCTCGCATCATATAGCAGAACGCAAAACCTTGGATAGCCTAGAAGCAAGGATCACACATTTTTTTATCCCGAAAATTGGATATGGACACCGCAATTGCATTCGTCTAAGCGATCCATATCTAGGCTATTCCATCGACAATTGAAAGACTCTGAAAGGCAATCTATCCACCCCCTACCGCCTTCCTTCTGCATTGACAACCGCGTCACTATACAAATTCCCGGGTTATATCAGAATTTAGACTGTTATCAACCCCATCAATCCACAAAAATTTCCGAATAACACCATAACAATACTCAGCTATATCGAAATCAGCATCCGCAGACCGTTTGATATCATCGATTCCCGCTTGAGGGTTCTCCCCAAACATGAATTCCGACATCCCTCTTAGTAGGATCGTTGAAGGATTGCCATGTACATAACATGTTTGTTTGAGAGAAATCCACTGGGGATCCACGAATACCGTAGGCTCATACATGAACATTAAGTTGATCGACCTATATCATGTAATATATAAAGTTATCGGTTTCAAATCAGTTCGATTTGGGGGAATTTTTAAAATAAACCTTACTTGTAGAAATATGGAGTTTCCAGTAGATTATTCAAATGTTTGCAAATAATCTTGGAATTGCACATATCTCGAACCGAATTGCTACATGCCGTGACAAGAATCTTGATCAGGATTTCCGATGGTACAGTTAGGAGACGGAAATGGCGATTTGCAAACCCATCACCCATATTTGAGGTTTTTTTTACTAACTGGGAAGGGATTGGGACGATTGGCGATTTGCGAACCCTAACGCTCGATATATATAGGGAGTCGTGATTTTTTGGAAAGTTGTGATTGTAGCTGTAACTTCCCTTGTTTATAATATTACTTAGTTGTACCTATATTACTTTTTTGGAAAAAGTATATGATCAATTGAAAGAGTATATGATCAATTGAAATTAGTGAAATCCAAGGATACTCAAGAGTACAATACAACAGAAAACAATACAAATGACACCGTAGCGTTTTAATTGCTACTACAACAACCAACTCGTTTATTTCTGCGGCGATGTTCGTCGATGTAAACATTATCTCATCCATAGATGATTCCCTAAACAATATCACGTACATGCAGTTGTCTTTAGAGTTCCATCGGAAATCATCACCGGTATTATATCCTCCAATAGAGAAAGTTATGTTGCTCATTGTCTCCGGAAAAAACAATCATAAAAACTACATTACAACCTACAGCCTTGTATCAGTAATACTAGTTGTTCCAGTTTAACTTATTCTCTCAGCAATCCTAGTTATTCTACTTCTCTCAATAATACACGGTTGTTCTAGTTATTCCACTTCTCTCAGTAATACCCAATTGTTATTCCTTATAAAGGTCTGCAACTCCCTTCGGTGAATTCGGAGGTTCGGACCAGTCCCACGATTCGATACNAGGTTCGGATCAGTCCCACGATTCGATACGATTCAAACACTACAATCCTTGAATTACCAAAGCTATGTCCTAATTGACCCAGAACATGAGTTCCGTTATCGACCCCTAATGTCCATTAATTACAAACACTCAAAGCTCCCTTCTCCTCCCTAAATTGCAAATACAGAAACGAATTCGTTTCTAGGGCAAAATCGAATAATAGTCTTAATAGATTTAAGCTAAAACACATTAAAATTAGAAGAACTAACCTGAATTTGGAAGAATTGGCTTCAATGGCTTCCAATCTCCTCGTCGGCTCCTCGTAAGGGGATGGTGTACGGTCATGGATCCATTTCCTATTTTTTTAATTTATTTTAATTAAATAAAATTTGTTTTTATTCAAATTGTTTATTAATATTTTTTAGAGTAAATCAGTAAATATAATAAGTGAAAGTATGTGAAAATAGATTTATATTTAAAAGAGTATTTCAGCGTTAAGTTCATTGGAATTTGACTTAGGTTTAATTTTAATTTCTTTTAATTGAGGATCCATAATTGATCCGGGTTTGGGTGGGTAACCCTTGTTGGATCTGTAATTATGAAGATTTTTATTGGTTTTTTGGGTTATTTACCATTTTCTTGAATTAAAAAAAAAAAAAAACTAAATTGATTAACAGAGATAGAGTATTTGAGAATACAGATTGACCAATAGAGTATTTCAGCATTAAAATAATCTCCACTCCCATAAGACGACGTCGTATGAGTAGTAATCCGTGATCATACGAAAATATAAAGGCAGGTAAGAAATCCGTAGGAGTGTCCTGAGATTCAATTCAGCTTCATCGATAATTACCTCCAGATTTTTATTGGATAATTACCTCGTGGCCGAAGTTAGTCGCATCAATTCGATAATTACCTCCAGATTTTTATTGGATTTGAACTCAGTTTTGCAATTTCTTGTTTGATTTCAATGTTAGGGTTTCTCGTTCCAATTTGGGAATTCGAGTTTTCAATTGTACAAACTTAAGAATTTATACCTGATTTGATTTTTTTTTTTAATTTCTATGTCATGGGCTTAAATTGGGATGTTGAAGTCCTCTTTTTGTCTGATCGGACCATTGAAAGGTGTTGATGCATAATAAAACGTGCCCTTTTGTTTTGAAGCGAATCTCAACAGCTTAAAAAATAAATTTTGTTTTTATTTTGTTGCAATTCTAGGAAATTAAATATGTTTCCCTTTTTCATTTGGTTTGATCAGCAGTTGATTGTGAATAACTTGCCTTTTTGGGTATGGCCACTGGGGCGTTTGTGGAACCTGTTGGAGATGGGCAAAAGAAATGGAAAACACTAGAGCACAATGGTGTTGTCTTTCCACCTCCATATAAATGTCACGGGGTTAAGACATTGTATCAGGGAAAGCCAGTTGATCTAACTCCTGAACAAGAAGAGGTCCTTTCTCTGTCTTTTTATTTTCTTTGCTTACTTTTTGCAGAATGTGTTTTTGATGCTTTCTCATAACATCATCATTTCTATCTGCAGGTTGCCACAATGTTTGCAGTGATGAGAGAAACGGAATATTACAATAAACCAATGTTCAGAGAGAATTTCTGGAATGATTCGCGGAAACTACTTGGAAGGAACCATGTGATTGAAAATTTAGATGATTGTGATTTCAGTCCCATATATGAATGGTATATGCAGGAGAAGGAGACAAAGAAACAAATGAGTGCAGAAGTATATAATCACTTTCTAATAGGATTAGAGTTCATTAGTATGCTATCCCGATGAAGCTGTTGTTGATAATATTTGAATGCTAATGACGTGCAGGAGAAAATGATTTTGAAAGAGGAGAAATTAGAGCAGGAAGAGAAATACATGTGGGCTGTTCTTGATGGTGTCAGGGAGAAGGTAATTTTCTTTTTGTTGACAGGAATCTACCTCCAGCTTCTAGGAATTTGCTAACCATAATTTGCAACAATTGCAGGTTGGAAATTTCAGGGTTGAACCCCCTGGGTTGTTTCGAGGCCGGGGAGAACATCCTAAGGTATGTTTTACTGCATTTTTTTTTTACATTATCCTTGAACTATTTGTATTCTGTTGGTGGGCTCTAGTCCGCACCACATTTAGAATAGTTTTCTGCCCTGTTCCCCCAACTTCCATAGTTATTTCTCATTTTAGTAATTCTCTATTCTGCATTATTACTTTCCAGATGGGAAAGCTGAAAAAGCGGATTCGTCCTTGTGATATTACAATCAATATCGGTAAAGAGGCGCCTGTTCCAGAATGCCCTATCCCTGGTGAAAGGTCTTTTTTACAATGTGTTTCCCTTTGAAAAAGAGACGTGTTTTTCTTTTTCCGATGACCTAAATTTCAGAATGCTGCTTTTATCAGATGGAAAGAAGTTAAGCATATGACAATACTGTCACGTGGCTTGCTTTCTGGAATGATCCTATCAATCCAAAAGAGTTCAAGTATGTATTCTTGGCAGCTAGCAGTGCGTTAAAGGGACTAAGCGACAAGGAGACGTATGAGAAAGCGAGGATGCTTAAGGTAATGAGCTTTTGATTCCGCTAAAGCTTTTGCACAACAAATCAACAAAATATTATCAGAATTACAAATCAAAACTTAAATCAACAAATCAATCAAGTTTTTATAAATTTAGTCCTAAATATTATAGTGTAGTTATTATTGACATTTAAAGTTTTATATGTTGATATAGGAACCGATGAGGATCGATCCTAAAGATGGGTTGAACGGTGGTGAATCTATAGCTGGCCGACAGGCACTCTCTAGAGATTTGAGTGGATGGATGATGAACTGAAGGTGGAAACGATGGTGACTCTTCAACTGGCCGAAAGGCATGTCTCCTTAATAAAGCATCAGCTACAATGTTTTTTTTACTTTTTTATACTTGATTACATAAGGAAACGTCTCTACGAACTCAAGCCACTTCGCATGTCTCTTCTTAAGCGTAATTTGACCTCTTAGATGCTTGAGCGTTTCATGATCTGTATGAATAACAACACTTTTGACAATAAATAATGTTGCCAAGTTTCAAGAGACCTACCAACGTGTAGAGTTTCCTTGTCATAAGTAGGGTAGTTGAGGGAAGCTCCATTGAGTTTCTCACTAAAGTATGCTTCTGGTTTTCCTCTTTGAGTTAAGACAACTCCTATGCCTATACAAGAAGCATCACATTCAATCTCAAACATTTTATCAAAGTTATGAAGTACCAAAACAGGCGCATGTGTGAGGCTGTTTTTAGCTTGTCGAAGGCGTTTTCTTGTGCTTGACCCCATTTGAATTCCACATTCTTCTTAATCACCGAGGTCAGGGGTGCATCAATGGTACTAAAATCCTTTACAAATCTTCTGTACAAACTAGCCAGACCATCGAAACTCCTAACATGTCCAATGGTAGATGGGGTTGGCCATTCTTGTATCGCATTTATCTTCTCCTCATCGACTTTTAAACCATGTGAACTTACAACAAATTCTAAAAATAAAACTTGATCAGTGCAGAAGGTACACTTCTTTAGATTTTCATAAAGGTTTTCTAGCCGAAGCGTCTCTAGAACCTGTTCTAGATGTTTCAAGTGATCTACAAGACATGTACTATAAATAAAAATATCATCAAAATATACCACTACAAACTTACAGATGTAGGCTCTTAGGATGTGATTCATGAGCCTCATGAATGTACTTGGCGCATTAGTGAGTCCAAATGGCATAACCAACCATTTATACAAGCCTTGCTTAGTCTTAAACGCCGTTTTCCATTCATCTCCTTCCTTCATCTTTAATTACATGATGATACCCACTCCTTAGATCGATTTTTGAGAAGATTGATGCTCCATTAAGCTCATCTAGCATGTCATCAAGTCTTGGAATAGGATGTCTATATTTGACAGTGATATTGTTGATGGCTCGACAATCAACGCACATCTTCCATGTTCCATCTTTCTTAGGCACTAGAAGCACATGAACATCACAATGACTTATGCTCTATCGAATATAACCCTTAGACATCAAGTCTTGAACTTGCTTCTCTAGCTCTTTTGCCTCTTCTGGATTTACTCTATAAGCAGCTCGGTTGGGTAACGGTGCGCCAGGGACTATATCAAATTGATGTTCGATTCCTCTGACCGGTGGTAATCCTGGAGGTATTTCTTCGGGAAATACATCGATAAACTTCTTAAGAAACTCTAGAACAGCAGCCGGTATGTTTTGTTCTTCTTGTCTTGAAAACAACCCTTCCTTGAAGATCATTAGTAGCACATTTTCTTGTAAATCAAGAGATTTCAAAACATTATAAGGTGTTACATATAAATTAGTTTTACTTAACTTATTTCCTTTGGAAATGGGTCTTTGCATTTCATGCACTTCTTATGGAGTTAAAGGTGCGAGATTATGCTTCTTGTTGTTGTGCGCGAAGGTGTAGTAATTAGTACGACCATTGTGTAGTGTGATAACACCATATTTTTACCCATTTTACTGTTTATTTTAGAGCACTTTAATAAGTGTTTCTTTCGCCTTTATATGTTTTTATTACGGTTTTCGCATATTTGTAGTTTCAAAACTCTTTTCAGGTTACTTAGGAAAAAACATTGCAAATTGGAGAAAAACCAGATTTTTGGCTCAGAGTCAAACCGTCAGAAGGTCAACTGCCAAAGAGGTTCTTCTCACCCGTCTGATCCAACCCAATTTTGGAGACATCAAAGTCGAATCACCTATATCTTTCCATTCCAATTGAATGTTCTCAAATGAGATTACATTTATTTAAAGGAAAATAAAACTTGAAAACAAAGCTAAATAATTATTAGTCTTGAAAACAAAGCTAAGTAATTATTAGTCTTGAAAACCAAATGAAATAAAGATAGTTGAATGAGAATTCAACCTTTGGACTTCAAATGTGTCTCATGATCTTTAAAGGTGACTCTTAAAATTCATTTTCGTCACTTTATTTGAGGAGAAAATAAAGTGATTTATTTTGGGCTTTCTTGGACTTCTATTAGGCTCAAAGTGGGTTGGACTTGATATATATCATCCCCAATCGATTACTAAGTATTCTTCTTGTCTAAAATCACTTGAATCAGCCCGTTAAGTGTTTCATTAAGTTGTTTGGTTCGTGCTCTTGTAACAAGTCCAACTAGTACAAGCAATGCATCCTTTTGCTCATCCTTGCTGCTCACAATTTCCTCATCACCCTCTTCATGTTCGAAGAAGTACAAGACTCAAAGAACGATCCTTACAACTGGGTTAATACACGGGTTTATTATAATAATCTTGTTGTTCCTCATCCTATTCAAACTTATTGTTCTTTATCTCATCTTCCTACTGACCATCAAGCTTTATTTAGTAAAATGGACCAGGCGTAGACGTATGAAGAAGCAAAGGATAGTGAGGTCTGGACATAAGCTATAGATGAAGAACATGGAGCTTTGAAGAGGAACCACACGTGGAATGTAGTGGATCTCCCTAAAGATAAGAAACCAGTTCTATCAAAATGGGTGTTCACGATTAAGTACCACAACAATGGTGAAATAGAGAGGCATAAAGCTCGTCAGGTTGCTAAAGAATTCACTTAAACATATTCACTTGTTTCCAAACTCCATACGGTACATGTTGTCCACTCTCTTGCTACTAACCTCTCTTGGGATTTGTGGCAGATGGATGTGAAAAATGCTTTCCTTCAAGCAGAACTTGAAGAAGAAGTTTATATGCTTCCACCCCCTGGTCTTGAAGTTGAAGATGGCAAAGTATTCAAGCTCAGAAAGGCTATTAATGGTCTTAAACAATTACCACGTGCTTGTACCACAAGCTAAGCAAGACACTTCTTGGGAAAGGATTTAAAAGGTCAGAAGTTGATCATTCACTTTCTATAATTCGGGGGGAAACAGGTATTGTCGTTGTCGTTATCTATGTTGATGATATTGTTATTTCTTGAAATGATATAGAAGGTATTCAAAATACAATGTATTCTCTAAAATCTTCCTTTGATATTAAAGATTTAGGTAAACTAAGATACTTTTTTGGCATATAAGTATGTCGTTCTGATGAAGAGCTATTTCTATCTCAATGAAAGTACACACTTGATCTTCTTTGTGAAACATGAAATCTTAGAGCCAAATCAGCAAAGACACCTAGTGAAGAAAAATACAAGGATTCTCGTGAGGGGGAACCTTACAATAACATTGGACAATATCAAAGAATTATGGGTAAGCTCATTTATCTTACAATTACTCGTCGTGACTTATGTTTTGGTGTGAACCAGGTCAGCCAACACATGCAAGCTCCAACCATTCATCACTAAAATATGGTGGAAAGAATCATTAAGTACCTAAAGGGAACTCTAGGCAAAGCATTTGGATGTAGAAGAATGGCTACACACTACAAGAAAAAACAGTTTTAACAACAATTTTTGCGACGATTTATTTTCGTCGTAAATCAATATCGTCTTTACGACGATCTTGCGACGATTTTTAGAATCGTCACAAAATCGTTGTAACATTGGGACGAAATATTTCGTTGTAAACTCGCTGTCAAATTCGGTCCGATTACCGACGATTTTATGATGATATTTAAAATCATCGTAAAATCATCGTAAACTAGCGACGATTTACCGAGGTTTCTATAAAACGTTGTAATATCATCGGTAATTACCGACGAATTGCCAAGGATTTATATTCGTTGAACTTTACAACGATTTCCCGACGATATATGAGTTAGGTGAACACGTTTAAATTCACGGGTGTACGGTTAGGTAAATATGTTGTAAAATCGTTGTAAAATCAATGCCAAATTTGTTGCTAATTCGATGGTAACGAAAATAAAAATCTATATATAGTGGCCAACCTCATAATAAATTTTCATATTCAAAAACATTTACTTCTCTCTGACCAACAAAAAATGTCAATATACGAAATTAGAAGATGGAGTATAATCGTTTTGATTCGGAGGGATCGCTAACAAAGGAGTTCAGTGATGGGGTGGAGGGATTCATGCATCAGGCGAGAACTATACAAAATACGATTACTAGTGGTAAGATGTACTGTCCTTGTCCAAAATGCAAGAATAGGAAATTTATCATTATCTCGAAGGTGTGGTCGCATATATTAAATAGAGGGTTTATGCCGTATTACTATATTTGGTATTATCATGGAGAGGGTCATTGGGGATATGCAGCTAGTAGTAGTAGCAATTATCAAGCATCGAATTTTGATGAGTCAAATAATTTCAATCAATTTGATTATCATGCGGAGCAGCATGGTCAAGATCATGATAGGATTCATGACATGGTTACAAATGCATTTCATGAAACCGTAAGTACATTTGCACATGATCATCATGATGAGGAACCCAATCTAGATGCAAAAAGATTTTATGATATGCTAGATGCTGCAAATCAGCCACTCTACGATGGATGTAGAGAAGGGCACTCTAAATTGTCGTTGGCGGCTAGGATGATGACTATTAAAACTGATCATAACTTAGCTGAGGCTGCATGGATGATTGGGCTGATTTGATAAAGAGTATTTGCCAGAGGACAATTTAGCTGCTGAAACTTACTATGAGATACAGAAGATGCTTGATAGTCTTGGGTTGCCTTCTGAGATGATAGATGTATGTGTTGACAATTGCATGCTTTTTTGGAAAGATGATGATAAGTTGCCGAAATGTCAATTTTGCCAGCCAAGATATAAGCCGCAAGGTAATGGGGAGCATCACCATTGGCATAAGAAAAGCATATTATGGAAGCTTCCGTATTGGAAGGATCATTTGCTTAGACACAATTTGGATGTCATGCACATTGAGAAAAACTTTTTTGATAACATCATGCATACAGTGTNGTTGCATATATTAAATAGAGGGTTTATGCCGCATTACTATATCTGGTATTATCATAGAGAGGGTCATTAGGGAAATGCAGCTAGTAGTAGTAGCAATTATCAAGCATCAAATTTTGATGTGTCAAATAATTTCAATCAATTAGATTATCATGCGGAGCAGCATGGTCAAGATCATGATAGGATTCATGACATGGTTACGGATGCATTTCATGAAACCGTAAGTACATTTGCACCTGATCATCATGATGAGGAACCCAATCTAGATGCAAAAAGATTTTGTGATATGCTAGATGCTGCAAATCAGCCACTCTACGATGGATGTAGAGAAGGGCATTCTAAATTGTCGTTGGCGGCTAGGATGATGACTATTAAAACTGATCATAACTTAGCTGAGGTTTGCATGGATGATTGGGCTGATTTGATTAAAGAGCATTTGCCAAAGGACAATTTAGCTGCTGAAACTTACTATGAGATACAGAAGTTGCTTGATAGTCTTGGGTTGCCTTCTGAGATGATAGATGTCTGTGTTGACAATTGCATGCTTTTTTGGAAAGATGATGATAAGTTGCTGGAATGTCGATTTTGTCATAAGCCAAGATATAAGCCGCAAGGTACTGGTCGGAGTAAGGTACCGTTCTAGCGGATGTGGTACCTTCCTATAATTGATAGGTTAAAAAGATTGTATCAGTCTGAGAGGACAGCTACATCGATGAGATGACATGCAGATCATTTGCAGACATATGGGGAGGTTACTCATCCTTCAGATGCAAAAGCGTGGAAACACTTTAAGACGGTACACCCCGACTTTGCTAGAGAGAAACGAAATGTGTGTCTTGGGCTTTTCATAGATGGATTTAGTCCATTTGGCATGTCTGGTAGGCAATATTCTTTATGGCCAGTAATCCTAACGCCTTACAACCTTCCTCCAGATATGTGCATCAGTGCATTGATAATAGACTTTTTGGGTCTTTGAGATCAATTACTCAATACACTATGTAGTATATGAGGTATCAATCCAATAGGTTTGATTCAATGCACCAAGAATGCATATAAGTTCTTAAGTTAAGCTAATAAGATGAGGTTTGGTGATTATGCTAATGATCTAACTTAATTAAGAAAAGAAACAAGAGCTAAAGATGCTAGACGATGTGAAAACGATAATGAAAGACGAATTCAAGGATAAGGCAATTAATTTAAGGTGATCCCATAGCTAATTAATGATATCCAATACTCAAAAAGACTAACTCCTAGGCAAAGATCACTAATCTTAACTAATCCTCTTTCAAGGCATTAATTACTTCGCTAATTACTAATTCAAGATCAAATTCTCATTTGTGAATCACTAATTAGCAAGCATTAAGTTTAAACATTCAAGATCAACCAACTAAACACTCTAGACAACTACTCTCATAGGCTAGGAATGAATATCTCTTGATAAGTTCATCAAGGCATTTCATCGAACACCTTGTGGGTGTGAAATGCCCTTTGATCTAAACAAGCTTTCTCAAGCAAATCTAGCATTAAGATCACTAATCAAGAAGGGAAATAAGATAATCTAACCCTAAACATCATGAATCAATCTTGGAATCACCCTAAATCTACCAAATCCTCAAATCCTAAAAGACTACTCACTCATCTTTAAGGACCCAACAAAATTTATAGAAAACTTGCTAAATCCCATGATGAATGATGAAAGATTAAGAGATACATGAGAGATTAAGAAACCAATACTATTAACCTCATAAAATCATCCCAAATCCTAAAAGAAATCAAGGTGACCACGTTTTTGTGCAAGGAGAAAGAGAGAAAATAAAGCTTCCCCCATGAAAATTAGGTTTTTAGACTATTTAAAGAAAGGTGGACGAACCGGGTCAACCCGGGACAAACCGGGTCTTGACCCGATTAAAACTGGGTCTAAGTAGTCACAAATGGCTCCACACCGTTTGGCCTTGCCGGATGGATCAGGGTCGGTGTTGGGGAAGTCATCACACCGGGCATAACTCGTTTGGGCGCCAGACAGACATGTCCTTGTCAAATCTGCTTTATCTTTCGAACCACAGATCATAACGACTTGAAACCACCTTCAGAAGATAGATAGCTCAATGTTCTACAACTTCTATGAAGATAACCAAAGCTAAATCCGAGTGTAAGGTCTTCGTTTGGCCCGATCTTTCAGTCACTTCGGCTGGCTTCGACGAGGACGGATTTAGACTTGTACAGCGGATGGCTTCCGGACGGTATGGGAGCTGGGTTGGAACGGTGCTTGCTTCTGTCCCAATTCCGGATGGCTGTACCGTGTGGAAGTGGGTCGGTGTTGTGGAGAGAAGAGGGAAGCATGCCGGATGGGCACGCCGGACGGATGTGGGACGGCATGGTCTTCTTGCCAGACGGATACACCTTCGGTAAAACATCCATATCTCCTGAAATACATGTCCAAATGACCTCAAAAAAACTTTCAGTTGATAGCTAACTCCTTCCTCTACAACTCTCATGAATCATGAAGACCTTGGAGGCTGCATTTGACCGGAGACCCTTCGTCCATCCAGGTTTTTCGGACACCTCAGACAAGCTTTGCCCTCTCTTTTGGTCCATTACTCCAATTATCTCCAAAACGTCTCCAAACACCTACAAACACTCCAAATGAATGCAAAAACTCACTAGAACCTAATGAAAATGTCCTAAGCTCTAAATGAGACCAAAATGCTAAGAAAACTATGAGAAATGCATGCATGAGATCCGAAACGATAAATAAAGTGCATGCTAAAACGGGTAAAATATGGGAATATCATGCATGCAAAGGGAATTTTTATTCTTGAGTATTTTAGTACCGGGTCTGAAGCATCCGAAGCGTTCCCTTAATGTGTTTTTGCAGCCTCTGATAGAGGAATTGAAGCAATTGTGGTATACCGGGGTTCGGACATATGATTTTGCAAGGAAAAAAAAATTTACAATGCATGCGGTGCTTATGTGGACAATAAGCGACTTCCCTGCTTACGGGATGTTATCAGGTTGGACTACGCATGGGCGATTGTCTTGTCCATATTGTCTCAATCGGATAGATGCGTTTCAATTGAAACATGGTCGGAAAACAAGTTGGTTTGATTGTCACCGCCGATTTCTACCGATTCACCATCCATATCGGAGAAACAAGCGGTTGTTTAGAAAGAACATAACTGTTCGTGTTCCGCCTCCTGTTCATCTTTCCGGGGAAGATCTAGAAGCAGAAATTGATCATTATGGTGGACTGAAAACATCAATCGTGGTGGAAATTGGCACAGTACTCCAGCTAATATGTTGGATGGATATGGGGAGCATCACCATTGGCATAAGAAAAGCATATTCTGGAAGCTTCCGTATTGGAAGGATCATTTTCTTAGACACAATCTGGATGTCATGCACATTGAGAAAAACTTTTTTGATAACATCATGCATACAGTGTTGAACGTGCGTGGAAGGACTAAAAACAGTGGTAAGTCAATACTAGACTTGCCTGATCTTTGTTGTTGGAATGAGTTACATATTACAAGCAATGGGAAAGCACATGTTCCCATATTTTGATTGGGTGCGGAAGAAAAGTCAGCCTTGTTCATATGGGCGACATCTGATGTGAAGTTCCCGGATGGGTACGTATCTAATCTAGCTAAATGTGTTGAGAAAGGGAAAAAGTTTTCCGGGATGAAGAGTCATGACTGTCACGTCTTTATGCAACGACTACTTCCTTTCGCATTTGCTGAACTTCTACCAGGAAATGTACACGAAGCAATTGCAGGTAGCTTTAAAGTAATCAATCATTGTAAACATTGATATAATATAGATGAAATGGAAAATTAACAAGTCTACCTTATATGTGGTTGTCATTGTAGGCATTAGAGCGTTTTTTCGGGATCTTTGTACCCGCACTTTGTCAGAAGATGTTATTGCACAACTTGATGCTACTATTCCTATTTTGTTGTGCAACTTGGAGAAAATATTTCCCCCAGCCTTCTTTGATGTTATGGAACATCTACCTATCCATCTCCCTCACGAAGCAGAACTTGGAGGACCTGTGCAGTATCGGTGGATGTACCCATTCGAGCGATTCATGGGACATTTGAAGCGGAAGGCTAAAAATCTAGCCAAAGTTGAAGGCTCAATAGTAGCAGGAAGTTTAACAGAAGAAACTTCTCACTTCACGG